>JAECXC010001905.1:0-23950 GCA_018152125.1 Drosophila dunni | reverse complement strand
AGCCGCCGATTTGGAATAAAAAAAGGCGGACACAAGCGGGAACGGTAGACGGCACTGCTAAGGCAGATCCAGCAGCTTAGGCCAAGTGGTGGCTACTAGGGTAGCGGGGGGTTGGACGCCAGGAGGGCGGAAACAAACCGGACTAGTAGTCGGTGCAGTGGCTGCAGACCCAGGAGCTTAGGCCAAGTGGTGGCTGATGTGGTAGCGCGGGGTTGGTCGCCAGAAGGGAGAGCACAAGACGGACGCCAAGTGGTGGCTGCTGGGCCAGAGGCCGGTTGGGTATAATAAGGGCGGACACAAGCCGGAACAGTGGTCATTGAAGCGGCGGCAGACCCAGCAGCTGAGGTCAAGTGGCGGCTGCTGGGGTAGCGTGAGGTTGGTCGCCAGAAGGGAAACACAAGCCGGACCAGTAGTTGGCGCAGCGGCGCCGAGGCAGAAGCTGAGACCAATTGGTGGCTGCTGGGGTAGCGGGTGGTTGGGCGCCAGGAGGGCGGACAATAGGCGGACCAGTAGTCGGCACAGTGGCGGCAGACCCAGCAGCTTAGGCAAAAAGGTGGCTGCTGTAGTAGCGCGGGGTTGGTCGCCAGAAGGGGGGACACAAGGAGGCAGAAGCTGACGACAAGTGGTGGCTGCTGGGCAAGCGGCAGATTTGGAATAAAAAGGGCGGACACAAGCCGGAACGGTTGACGGCACTGCTGAGGCAGATCCAGCAGCTTAGGCCAAGTGGTGGCTACTGGGGTAGCGGGGGGTTGGGCGCCAGGAGGGCGGAAACAAACCGGACCAGTAGTCGGCGCAGCGGCGCCGAGGCGGAAGCTGAGGCCAGATGGGTGCTGCTGTGGTAGCGCGGGGTTGGTCGCCAGAAGGGGGATAAAAGCCGGAACAGTGGTCGGCGCAGTGCCGGCAGACCCAGCAGCTGAGGTCAAGTGGCGGCTGCTGGGGTAGCGCGGGGTTAATCTCCCGAAGGGGGGACACAAGGAGGCAGAAGCTGACGCCAAGTGGTGGCTGCTGGGCCAGCGGCCGGTTTGGAATAAAATGGACGGACACAAGCCGGAATGGTAGACGGCACTGCTGAGGCAGATCAAGCAGCTTAGGCCAAGTGGTGTCTACTGGGGTAGCGGCGGGTTCTGCGCAAGGAGGGCGGACACAAACCGGACCAGTAATCGGCGCAGTGGCGGCAGACCCAGCAGCTGAGGTCAAATGGGGGCTGCTGTGGTAGCGCGGGGTTGGTCACCAGGAAGGGGGACAAAAGCCGGACCAGTAGTCGGTGAAGCGGCGGCGAGGCAGAAGCTGAGGCCAATTGGTGGCTGCTGGTGTAGCGGGTGGTTGGGCGCCAGGAGGGCAGACACAAGCAGGACCAGTAGTCGGCATAGTGGCGGCAGGCCCAGCAGATTAGGACAAGTGGTGACTGCTGTGGTAGCGCGAGGTTGGTCGCCAGAAGGGGGTCACAAGCCGGACCAGTAGTTGACGCCGAGGCAGAAGCTGGGGCCACGTGGTGGCTGCTGGGATAGCGGGTGGTCGGGCGCCAGGATGGCGGACAATAGGCGGCCCAGTAGTCGGCACAGTGGCGGCAGACCCAGCAGCTTAGGCCAAAAGGTGGCTGCTGTGGTAGCGCGGGGTTGGTCGCCAGAAGGGGGGACACAAGGAGGTAGTAGCTGACGACAAGTGGTGGCTGCTGGGCCAGCGGCCGATTTGGAATAAAAAGGGCGGACACAAGCCGGAACGGTTGACGGCACCGCTGAGGCAGATCCAGCAGCTTAGGCCAAGTGGTGGCTACTGGGGTAGCGGGTGGTTGGGCGCCAGGAGGGCGGAAACAAACCGTACCAGTAGTCGGTGCAGTGGCGGCAGATCCAGCAGCTTAGGCCAAATGGGGGCTGCTGTGGTAGCGCGGGGTTGGTCGCCAGAAGGGGAAATACAAGCCGGACCAGTAGTCGGCGCAGCGGCGCCGAGGAAGAAGCTGAGGCCAATTGGTGGCTGCTGGTGTAGCGGGTGGTTGGGCTCCAGGAGAGCAGACACAAGCCGGTCCTGTACTCGGCGCAGTGTCGTCAGACCCAGCAGCTGAGACCAAATGGGGGCCCCTGTGGAAGCGCGACGTTGGTCGCCAAAAGGGCGTACACAAGTCGGACCACTACTAGGGCAGCGGCGGCAGGGGCAGAAGCTGATGCCAAGTGTTGGCTGCTGAGCCAGCGGCCGATTGGGCAAAAAAGGGCGGACACAAGCCGGAACAGTGGTCGGCGCAGTGCCGGCAGACCCAGCAGCTGAGGTCAAGTGGCGGCTGCTAGGGTAGCGCGGGGTTGGTCGCCAGAAGGGGGGACACAAGGAGGGAGAAGCTGACGCCAAGTGGTGGCTGCTGGGCAAGCGGGCGATTTGGAATAAAAAGGGCGGACACAAGCCGGAACGGTTGACGGCACTGCTGAGGCAGATCCAGCAGCTTAGGCCAAGTGGTGTCTACTGGGGTAGCGGGGGGTTGGGCGCAAGGAGGGCGGACACAAACCGGACCAGTAATCGGCGCAGTGGCGGCAGACCCAGGAGCTTAGGCCAAGTGGTGGCTGATGTGGTAGCGCGGGGTTGGTCGCCAGAAGGGAGAGCACAAGACGGACGCCAAGTGGTGGCTGCTGGGCCAGAGGCCGGTTGGGTATAATAAGGGCGGACACAAGCCGGAACAGTGGTCATTGAAGCGGCGGCAGACCCAGCAGCTGAGGTCAAGTGGCGGCTGCTGGGGTAGCGTGAGGTTGGTCGCCAGAAGGGGAAACACAAGCCGGACCAGTAGTTGGCGCAGCGGCGCCGAGGCAGAAGCTGAGACCAATTGGTGGCTGCTGGGGTAGCGGGTGGTTGGGCGCCAGGAGGGCGGACAATAGGCGGACCAGTAGTCGGCACAGTGGCGGCAGACCCAGCAGCTTAGGCAAAAAGGTGGCTGCTGTAGTAGCGCGGGGTTGGTCGCCAGAAGGGGGGACACAAGGAGGCAGAAGCTGACGACAAGTGGTGGCTGCTGGGCAAGCGGCAGATTTGGAATAAAAAGGGCGGACACAAGCCGGAACGGTTGACGGCACTGCTGAGGCAGATCCAGCAGCTTAGGCCAAGTGGTGGCTACTGGGGTAGCGGGGGGTTGGGCGCCAGGAGGGCGGAAACAAACCGGACCAGTAGTCGGCGCAGCGGCGCCGAGGCGGAAGCTGAGGCCAGATGGGTGCTGCTGTGGTAGCGCGGGGTTGGTCGCCAGAAGGGGGGATAAAAGCCGGAACAGTGGTCGGCGCAGTGCCGGCAGACCCAGCAGCTGAGGTCAAGTGGCGGCTGCTGGGGTAGCGCGGGGTTAATCTCCCGAAGGGGGGACACAAGGAGGCAGAAGCTGACGCCAAGTGGTGGCTGCTGGGCCAGCGGCCGGTTTGGAATAAAATGGACGGACACAAGCCGGAATGGTAGACGGCACTGCTGGAGGCAGATCAAGCAGCTTAGGCCAAGTGGTGTCTACTGGGGTAGCGGCGGGTTCTGCGCAAGGAGGGCGGACACAAACCGGACCAGTAATCGGCGCAGTGGCGGCAGACCCAGCAGCTGAGGTCAAATGGGGGCTGCTGTGGTAGCGCGGGGTTGGTCACCAGGAAGGGGGACAAAAGCCGGACCAGTAGTCGGTGAAGCGGCGGCGAGGCAGAAGCTGAGGCCAATTGGTGGCTGCTGGTGTAGCGGGTGGTTGGGCGCCAGGAGGGCAGACACAAGCAGGACCAGTAGTCGGCATAGTGGCGGCAGGCCCAGCAGATTAGGACAAGTGGTGACTGCTGTGGTAGCGCGAGGTTGGTCGCCAGAAGGGGGTCACAAGCCGGACCAGTAGTTGACGCCGAGGCAGAAGCTGGGGCCACGTGGTGGCTGCTGGGATAGCGGGTGGTCGGGCGCCAGGATGGCGGACAATAGGCGTCCCAGTAGTCGGCACAGTGGCGGCAGACCCAGCAGCTTAGGCCAAAAGGTGGCTGCTGTGGTAGCGCGGGGTTGGTCGCCAGAAGGGGGGAACACAAGGAGGTAGTAGCTGACGACAAGTGGTGGCTGCTGGGCCAGCGGCCGATTTGGAATAAAAAGGGCGGACACAAGCCGGAACGGTTGACGGCACCGCTGAGGCAGATCCAGCAGCTTAGGCCAAGTGGTGGCTACTGGGGTAGCGGGTGGTTGGGCGCCAGGAGGGCGGAAACAAACCGAACCAGTAGTCGGTGCAGTGGCGGCAGATCCAGCAGCTTAGGCCAAATGGGGGCTGCTGTGGTAGCGCGGGGTTGGTCGCCAGAAGGGGAAATACAAGCCGGACCAGTAGTCGGCGCAGCGGCGCCGAGGAAGAAGCTGAGGCCAATTGGTGGCTGCTGGTGTAGCGGGTGGTTGGGCTCCAGGAGAGCAGACACAAGCCGGTCCTGTACTCGGCGCAGTGTCGTCAGACCCAGCAGCTGAGACCAAATGGGGGCCCCTGTGGAAGCGCGACGTTGGTCGCCAAAAGGGCGTACACAAGTCGGACCACTACTAGGGCAGCGGCGGCAGGGGCAGAAGCTGATGCCAAGTGTTGGCTGCTGAGCCAGCGGCCGATTGGGCAAAAAAAGGGCGGACACAAGCCGGAACAGTGGTCGGCGCAGTGCCGGCAGACCCAGCAGCTGAGGTCAAGTGGCGGCTGCTAGGGTAGCGCGGGGTTGGTCGCCAGAAGGGGGGACACAAGGAGGGAGAAGCTGACGCCAAGTGGTGGCTGCTGGGCAAGCGGGCGATTTGGAATAAAAAGGGCGGACACAAGCCGGAACGGTTGACGGCACTGCTGAGGCAGATCCAGCAGCTTAGGCCAAGTGGTGTCTACTGGGGTAGCGGGGGGTTGGGCGCAAGGAGGGCGGACACAAACCGGACCAGTAATCGGCGCAGTGGCGGCAGACCCAGCAGCTGAGGTCAAATGAAGGCTGCTGTGGTAGCGCGGGGTTGGTCACCAGGAAGGGGGACGAAAGCCGGACCAGTAGTCGGCGCAGCGGCGCCGAAGCAGAAGCTGAGGCCAATTGATGGCTGCTGGTGTAGCGTGTGGTTGGGCGCCAGAAGGACAGACACAAGCCGGACCAGTAGTCGGCACAGTGGCGGCAGACCCTGCAGCTTAGGCCAAAAGGTGGCTGCTGTGGTAGCGCGGGGTTGGTCGCCAGAAGGGGGGACACAAGGAGGTAGAAGCTGATGCCAAGTGTTGGCTGCTGAGCCAACGGCCGATTTGGAATAAAAAGGGCGGACACCAGCCGGAACTTTTGACGGCGCAGCTGAGGCAGATCCACCAGCTAAGGATAAGTGGTGGCTGCTGTGGTAGCGTGGGGTTGGTTGCCAGAAGGGGGGACACAAGGAGGCAGAAGCTGACGCCAAGTGGTGGCTGCTGGGCCAGCGGCCGGTTGGAAATAAAAATGGCGGACACAAGCCTGAACGGTAGACGGCGCTGCTAAGGCAGATCCAGCAGCTGAGGCCAAGTGGTGGCTGCTGGGAAAGCGGCCGGTTGGGCATAAAAAGAGCGGACACAAGCCGGAACAGTGGTCATCGAAGCGGCGGCAGACCCAGCAGCTGAGGTCAAGTGGCGGCTGCTGGGGTAGCGCGAGGTTGGTCGCCAGAGGGGGGGAACAAGCCGGACCAGTAGTTGGCGCAGCGGCGCCGAGGCAGAAGCTGAGGCCAATTGGTGGCTGCTGGGGTAGCGGGTGGTCGGGCGCCAGGAGGGCGGACAAAAGGCGGACCAGTGGTCGGCACAGTGGCGGCAGACCCATCAGCTTAGGCCAAAAGGTGGCTGCTGTAGTAGCGCGGGGTTGGTCGCCAGGAAGGGGGACACAAGCCGGACCAGTAGTCGGCGCAGCTGCGCCGAGGCAGAAGCTGAGGCCAATTGGTGGCTGCTGGTGTAGCGGGTGGTTGGGCTCCAGGAGGGCAGACTCAAGACGGACCAGTAGTCGGCACAGTGGCGGCAGACCCAGCAGCTTAGGGCAAGTGGTGGCTGCTGGGCCAGCGGCCGGTGTGGAATAAAAAGGGCGGACACAAGCCGGAACGGTTGACGGCACTGCTGAGGCAGATCCAGCAGCTTAGGCCAAGTGGTGGCTACTGGGGTAGCGGGGGGTTGGGCGCCAGGAGGGCGGAAACAAACCGGACCAGTAGTCGGTGCAGTGGCGGCAGACCCAGCAGCTTAGGCCAAATGGGGACTGCTGTGGTAGCGCGGGGTTGGTCGCCAGAAGGGGAAATACAAGCCGGACCAGTAGTCGGCGCAGCGGCGCCGAGGAAGAAGCTGAGGCCAATTGGTGGCTGCTGGTGTAGCGGGTGGTTGGGCTCCAGGAGAGCAGACACAAGCCGGTCCTGTAGTCGGCGCAGTGGCGTCAGACCCAGCAGCTGAGGCCAAATGGGGGCCCCTGTGGAAGCGCGACGTTGGTCGCCAAAAGGGCGGACACAAGTCGGACCACTACTAGGGCAGCGGCGGCAGGGGCAGAAGCTGATGCCAAGTGTTGGCTGCTGAGCCAGCGGCCGATTGGGCAAAAAAAGGGCGGACACCAGCCGGAACTTTTGACGGCGCAGCTGAGGCAGATCCACCAGCTAAGGATAAGTGGTGGCTGCTGTGGTAGCGCGGGGTTGGTCGCCAGAAGGGGGGACACAAGGAGGGAGAAGATGACGCCAATTGGTGGCTGCTGGGCAAGCGGGCGATTTGGAATAAAAAGGGCGGACACAAGCCGGAACGGTTGACGGCACTGCTGAGGCAGATCCAGCAGCTTAGGCCAAGTGGTGTCTACTGGGGTAGCGGGGGGTTGGGCGCAAGGAGGGCGGACACAAACCGGACCAGTAATCGGCGCAGTGGCGGCAGACCCAGCAGCTGAGGTCAAATGAGGGCTGCTGTGGTAGCGCGGGGTTGGTCACCAGGAAGGGGGACAAAAGCCGGACCAGTAGTCGGCGCAGCGGCGCCGAAGCAGAAGCTGAGGCCAATTGATGGCTGCTGGTGTAGCGGGTGGTTGGGCGCCAGAAGGGCAGACACAAGCCGGACCAGTAGTCGGCACAGTGGCGGCAGACCCTGCAGCTTAGGCCAAAAGGTGGCTGCTGTGGTAGCGCGGGGTTGGTTGCCAGAAGGGGGGACACAAGGAGGCAGAAGCTGACGCCAAGTGGTGGCTGCTGGGCCAGCGGCCGGTTGGGAATAAAAAGGGCGGACACAAGCCTGAACGGTAGACGGCGCTGCTAAGGCAGATCCAGCAGCTGAGGCCAAGTGGTGGCTGCTGGGAAAGCGGCCGGTTGGGCATAAAACGGGCCAAGCCAGAACAGTGGTCATCGAAGCGGCGGCAGACCCAGCAGCTGAGGTAAAGTGGCGGCTGCTGGGGTAGCGCGAGGTATGTCGCCAGAAGGGGGGACACAAGCCGGACCAGTAGTTGGCGCAGCGGCGCCGAGGCAGAAGCTGAGGCCAATTGGTGGCTGCTGGGGTAGCGGTTGGTCGGGCGCCAGGAGGGCGGAAACAAGCCGGATCAGTAGTCGGCTTAGCGGCGGAAGATCCAGCACCTGAGGCCAAGTGGAGGCTGCTGGGGCAGCGGCCGGTTGGGTATAAAAAGAGCGGACACAATCCAGCAGCTTAGGCCAAGTGGTGGCTGCTGGGCCAGCGGCCGGTGTGGAATAAAAAGGGCGGACACAAGCCTGAACGATAGACGGCGCTGCTGAGGCAGATCCAGCAGCTGAGGCCAAGTGGTGGCTGCTGTGGTAGCGCGTGGTTGGTCACCAGAAGGGGGGACACAAGGAGGTAGAAGCTGACGACAAGTGGTGGCTGCTGGGCCAGCGGCCGATTTGGAATAAAAAGGGCGGACACAAGCCTGAACGATAGACGGCGCTGCTGAGGCAGATCCAGCAGCTGACGCCAAGTGGTGGCTGCTGTGGTAACGCGAGGTTGGTCGCCAGAAGGGGAAATACAAGCCGGACCAGTAGTCGGCGCAGCGGCGCCGAGGCAGAAGCTGAGGCCAATTGGTGGCTGCTGGTGAAGCGGGTGGTTGGGCTCCAGGAGAGCAGACACAAGCCGGTCCTGTAGTCGGCGCAGTGGCGTCAGACCCAGCAGCTGAGGCCAAATGGGGGCCCCTGTGGAAGCGCGACGTTGGTCGCCAAAAGGGCGGACACAAGTCGGACCAGTGGTCGGCGCAGTGCCGGCAGACCCAGCAGCTGAGGTCAAGTGGCGGCTGCTAGGGTAGCGCGGGGTTGGTCGCCAGAAGGGGGGACATAAGGAGGGAGAAGATGACGCCAATTGGTGGCTGCTGGGCAAGCGGGCGATTTGGAATAAAAAGGGCGGACACAAGCCGGAACGGTTGACGGCACTGCTGAGGCAGATCCAGCAGCTTAGGCCAAGTGGTGTCTACTGTGGTTGCGGGGGGTTGGTCGCCAGAAGGGGAAATACAAGCCGGACCAGTAGTCGGCACAGTGGCGGCCGAGGCCGAAGCTGATGCCAACTGGTGGTTGCTGGGCCAGCGGCCGGTTGGGAATAAAAAGGGCGGACACAAGCCGGAACGGTAGCCAGCGCTGCTGAGGCAGATCCAGCAGCTTAGGCCAAAAGGTGGCTGCTGTAGTAGCGCGGGGTTGGTCGCCAGAAGGGGGGACACAAGGAGGGAGAAGCTGACGACAAGTGGTGGCTGCTGGGCAAACGGCCGATTTGGAATAAAAAGGGCGGACACAAGCCGGAACGGTTGACGGCACTGCTGAGGCAGATCCAGCAGCTTAGGCCAAGTGGTGGCTACTGGGGTAGCGGGGGGTTGGGCGCCAGGAGGGCGGAAACAAACCGTACCAGTAGTCGGTGCAGTGGCGGCAGATCCAGCAGCTTAGGCCAAATGGGGGCTGCTGTGGTAGCGCGGGGTTGGTCGCCAGAAGGGGAAATACAAGCCGGACCAGTAGTCGGCGCAGCGGCGCCGAGGAAGAAGCTGAGGCCAATTGGTGGCTGCTGGTGTAGCGGGTGGTTGGGCTCCAGGAGAGCAGACACAAGCCGGTCCTGTAGTCGGCGCAGTGGCGTCAGACCCAGCAGCTGAGACCAAATGGGGGCCCCTGTGGAAGCGCGACGTTGGTCGCCAAAAGGGCGTACACAAGTCGGACCACTACTAGGGCAGCGGCGGCAGGGGCAGAAGCTGATGCCAAGTGTTGGCTGCTGAGCCAGCGGCCGATTGGGCAAAAAAGGGCGGACACAAGCCGGAACAGTGGTCGGCGCAGTGCCGGCAGACCCAGCAGCTGAGGTCAAGTGGCGGCTGCTAGGGTAGCGCGGGGTTGGTCGCCAGAAGGGGGGACATAAGGAGGGAGAAGATGACGCCAATTGGTGGCTGCTGGGCAAGCGGGCGATTTGGAATAAAAAGGGCGGACACAAGCCGGAACGGTTGACGGCACTGCTGAGGCAGATCCAGCAGCTTAGGCCAAGTGGTGTCTACTGTGGTTGCGGGGGGTTGGTCGCCAGAAGGGGAAATACAAGCCGGACCAGTAGTCGGCACAGTGGCGGCCGAGGCCGAAGCTGATGCCAACTGGTGGTTGCTGGGCCAGCGGCCGGTTGGGAATAAAAAGGGCGGACACAAGCCGGAACGGTTGACGGCACTGCTGAGGCAGATCCAGCAGCTTAGGTCAAGTGGCGGCTGCTAGGGTAGCGCGGGGTTGGTCGCCAGAAGGGGGGACACAAGGAGGGAGAAGCTGACGCCAAGTGGTGGCTGCTGGGCAAGCGGGCGATTTGGAATAAAAAGGGCGGACACAAGCCGGAACGGTTGACGGCACTGCTGAGGCAGATCCAGCAGCTTAGGCCAAGTGGTGTCTACTGGGGTAGCGGGGGGTTGGGTGCAAGGAGGGCGGACACAAACCGGACCAGTAATCGGCGCAGTGGCGGCAGACCCAGCAGCTGAGGTCAAATGAAGGCTGCTGTGGTAGCGCGGGGTTGGTCACCAGGAAGGGGGACGAAAGCCGGACCAGTAGTCGGCGCAGCGGCGCCGAAGCAGAAGCTGAGGCCAAATGATGGCTGCTGGTGTAGCGTGTGGTTGGGCGCCAGAAGGACAGACACAAGCCGGACCAGTAGTCGGCACAGTGGCGGCAGACCCAGCAGCTGAGGTCAAATGAGGGCTGCTGTGGTAGCGCGGGGTTGGTCACCAGGCAGGGGGACAAATGCCGGACCAGTAGTCGGCGCAGCGGCGCCGAAGCAGAAGCTGAGGCCAAATGATGGCTGCTGGTGTAGCGTGTGGTTGGGCGCCAGAAGGACAGACACAAGCCGGACCAGTAGTCGGCACAGTGGCGGCAGACCCTGCAGCTGAGGCCAAATGGGGTTCCCTGTGGAAGCGCGACGTTGGTCGCCAAAAGGGCGGACACAAGTCGGACCACTACTAGGGCAGCGGCGGCAGGGGCAGAAGCCGGAACAGTGGTCGGCGCAGTGCCGGCAGACCCAGCAGCTGAGGTCAAGTGGTGGCTGCTAGGGTAGCGCGGGGTTGGTCGCCAGAAGGGGGGACACAAGGAGGGAGAAGCTGACGCCAAGTGGTGGCTGCTGGGCAAGCGGGCGATTTGGAATAAAAAGGGCGAACACAAGCCGGAACGGTTGACGGCACTGCTGAGGCAGATCCAGCAGCTTAGGCCAAGTGGTGTCTACTGGGGTAGCGGGGGGTTGGGCGCAAGGAGGGCGGACACAAACCGGAACAGTAATCGGCGCAGTGGCGGCAGACCCAGCAGCTGAGGTCAAATGAGGGCTGCTGTGGTAGCGCGGGGTTGGTCACCAGGAAGGGGGACAAAAGCCGGACCAGTAGTCGGCGCAGCGGCGCCGAAGCAGAAGCTGTGGCCAATTGATGGCTGCTGGTGTAGCGGGTGGTTGGGCGCCAGAAGGGCAGACACAAGCCGGACCAGTAGTCGGCACAGTGGCGGCAGACCCTGCAGCTTAGGCCAAAAGGTGGCTGCTGTGGTAGCGCGGGGTTGGTCGCCAGAAGGGGGGACACAAGGAGGTAGAAGCTGATGCCAAGTGTTGGCTGCTGAGCCAACGGCCGATTTGGAATAAAAAGGGCGGACACAAGCCGGAACGATTGACGGCACTGCTGAGGCAGATCCAGCAGCTTAGGCCAAGTGGTGTCTACTGGGGTAGCGGGGGTTGGGCGCAAGGAGGGCGGACACAAACCGGACCAGTAATCGGCGCAGTGGCGGCAGACCCAGCAGCTGAGGTCAAATGAGGGCTGCTGTGGTAGCGCGGGGTTGGTCACCAGGAAGGGGGACAAAAGCCGGACCAGTAGTCGGCGCAGCGGCGCCGAGGCAGAAGCTGAGGCCAATTGGTGGCTGCTGGGGTAGCGGTTGGTCGGGCGCCAGGAGGGCAGACACAAGCCGGATCAGTAGTCGGCTTAGCGGCGGAAGATCCAGCACCTGAGGCCAAGTGGAGGCTGCTGGGGCAGCGGCCGGTTGGGTATAAAAAGAGCGGACACAATCCAGCAGCTTAGGCCAAGTGGTGGCTGCTGGGCCAGCGGCCGGTGTGGAATAAAAAGGGCGGACACAAGCCTGAACGATAGACGGCGCTTCTGAGGCAGATCCAGCAGCTGAGGCCAAGTGGTGGCTGCTGTGGTAGCGCGGGGTTGGTCACCAGAAGGGGGGACACAAGGAGGTAGAAGCTGACGACAAGTGGTGGCTGCTGGGCCAGCGGCCGATTTGGAATAAAAAGGGCAGACACAAGCCTGAACGATAGACGGCGCTGCTGAGGCAGATCCAGCAGCTGACGCCAAGTGGTGGCTGCTGGGGAAGCGGCCGGTTAGGCATAAAAAGAGCGGACACAAGCCGGAACAGTGGTCATCGAAGCGGCGGCAGACCCAGCAGCTGAGGTCAAGTGGCGGCTGCTGGGGTAGCGCGAGGTTGGTCGCCAGAAGGGGGGACACAAGCCGTACCAGTAGTTGGCGCAGCGGCGCCGAGGCAGAAGCTGAGGCCAATTGGTGGCTGCTGGTGTAGCGGGTGGTTGGGCTATAGGAGGGCAGACTCAAGCCGGACCAGTAGTCGGCACAGTGGCGGCAGACCCAGCAGCTTAGGGCAAGTGGTGGCTGCTGTAGTAGCGCGGGGTTGCTCGCCAGAAGGGAGAGCACAAGACGGACGCCAAGTGGTGGCTGCTAAGCCAACGGCCGATTGGGCATAAAAAGGGCGGACACAAGTCGGAACGGTAGATGGCGCAGCTGAGGCAGATCCAGCAGCTGACGCCAAGTGGTGGCTGCTGTGGTAACGCGAGGTTGGTCGCCAGAATGGGGGACACAAGCCGGACCAGTAGTTTGCGCAGCGGCGCCGAAGCAGAAGCTGAGGCCAAGTGGTGGCTGCTGGGATAGCGGGTGGTCGGGCGCCAGGAGGGCGGACCAGTAGTCGGCACAGTGGCGGCAGACCCAGCAGCTTAGGCCAAAAGGTGGCTGCTGTGGTAGCGCGGGGTTGGTCGCCAGAAGGGGGGACACAAGGAGGTAGAAGCCGACGACAAGTGGTGGCTGCTGGGCCAGCGGCCGATTTGAAATAAAAAGGGCGGACACAAGCCGGAACGTTTGACGGCGCAGCTGAGGCAGATCCACCAGCTAAGGACAAGTGGTGGCTGCTGGGCCAGCGGCCGGTTGCGAATAAAAAGGGCGGACACAAGCCTGAACAGTAGACGGCGCTCCTGAGGCAGATCCAGCAGCTGAGGCCAAGTGGTGGCTACTGGGGAAGCGGCCGGTTGGGCATAAAAAGGCGGACGCAAGCCGGATTAGTAGTCGGCTCAGCGGCGGCAGATCCAGCAGCTGAGGCCAAGTAGTGGCTGCTGGGCCAGCGGCCGGTTGGGAATAAAAAGGGCGGACACAAGCCGGAACGGTAGCCAGCGCTGCTGAGGCGGATCCAGCAGCTGATGCCAAGTGGTGGCTGCTGGGGAAGCGGCCGGTTGGGCATAAAAAGGGCAGACACAAGCCGGATCAGTAGTCGGCTCAGCAGCGGCAGATCCAGCAGCTGAGGCCAAGTAGTGGCTGCTGGGCCAGCGGCCGGTTGGGAATAAAAAGGGCGGACACAAGCCGGAACGGTAGCCAGCGCTGCTGAGGCAGATCCAGCAGCTGAGGCCAAGTGATGGTTGCTGGGCCAGCTGCCGGTTGGGAATAAAAAGGGCGGACAAAAGGGGAAAGGTAGAGGGCGCTGCTGAGGCAGATCCAGCAGCTAAGGTCAAGTGGCGGCTGCTGGGGTAGCGCGAGGTTGTTCGCCAGAAAGGGGGACACAAGGAGGCAGAAGCTGACGACAAGTGGTGGCTGCTGAGCCAGCGGCCGGTTAGGCATAAAAAGGGCGGACACAAGCCGGACCAGTAGTCTTCTCAGCGACGGCTGAGACCGAAGCTGATGCCAACTGGTGGTTGCTGGGTCAGCGGCCGGTTGGGAATAAAAAGGGCGGACACAAGCCGGAACGGTAAAGAGCGCTGCTGAGGCAGATCCAGCAGCAAAGGTCAAGTGGTGGCTGTTGTGGTAGCGGGGGGTTGGGCGCAAGGAGGGCGGACACAAGCCGGATTAGTAGTCGGCTCAGCGGCGGCAGATCCAGCAGCTGAGGCCAAGTGGAGGCTGCTGGGGCAGCGCGGGGTTGGTCACCAGGAAGGGAGACAAAAGCCGGACCAGTAGTCGGCGCAGCGGCGCCTAGGCAGAAGCTGGCGCCAATTGGTGGCTGCTGGTGTAGCGGGTGGTTGGGCGCCAGAAGGGCAGACACAAGCCGGACCAGTAGTCGGCACAGTGGCGGCACACCCAGCAGCTTAGGCCAAAAGGTGGCTGCTGTGGTAGCGCGGGGTTGGTCGCCAGAAGGGGGGGGACACAAGGAGGTACACAAGGAGTGTTGGCTGCTGAGCCAACGGCCGATTTGGAATAAAAAGGGCGGACACAAGCCGGTACGTTTGACGGCGCAGCTGAGGCAGATCCAAAAGCTAAGGACAAGTGGTGGCTGCTGTGGTAGCTGCTGTGGCTGCTGAGCAAGCGGCCGATTTGGAATAAAATGGACGGACACAATCCGGAATGGTAGACGGCACTGCTGAGGCAGATCAAGCAGCTTAGGCCAAGTGGTGTCTACTGGGGTAGCGGCGGGTTGGGCGCAAGGAGGGCGGACACAAACCGGACCAGTAATCGGAGCAGTGGCGGCAGACCCAGCAGCAGAGGTCAAATGGGGGCTGCTGTAGTAGCGCGGGATTGGTCACCAGGAAGGGGGACAAAAGCCGGACCAGTAGCCGGCGCAGCGGCGCCAAGGCAAAAGCTGAGGTCAATTGGTGGCTGCTGGTGTAGCGGGTGGTTGGGCGCCAGGAGGGCAGACACAAGCAGGACCAGTAGTCGGCACAGTGGCGGCAGACCCAGCAGATTAGGACAAGTGGTGGCTGCTGTGGTAGCGCGAGGTTGGTCGCCAGAAGGGGGGACACAAGCCGGACCAGTAGTTGGCGCAGCGGCGCCGAGGCAGAAGCTGAGGCCACGTGGTGGCTGCTGGGATAGCGGGTGGTCGGGCGCCAGGAGGGCGGACCAGTAGTCGGCACAGTGACGGCAGACCCAGCAGCTCAGGCCAAAAGGTGGCTGCTGGGCCAGCGGCCGGTTGGGAATAAATAGGGCGGACAAAAGCCGGAACAGTGGTCATCGAAGCGGCGGCAGAGACCGAAGCTGATGCCAACTGGTGGTTGCTGGGCATAAAAAGGGCAGACACAAGCCGGAACGGTAAAGAGCGCTGCTGAGGCAGATCCAGCAGCTAAGGTCAAGTGGTGGCTGTTGTGGTAGCGGGGGGTTGGGCGCAAGGAGGGCGGACACAAGCCGGATTAGTAGTCGGCTCAGCTGCGGCAGATCCAGCAGCTGAGGCCAAGTAGTGGCTGCTGGGCCAGCGGCCGGTTGGGAATAAAAAGGGCGGACACAAGCCGGAACGGTAGCCAGCGCTGCAGAGGCAGATCCAGCAGCTGAGGCCAAGTGGTGGCTGCTGGGGAAGCGACCGGTTGGGCATAAAAAGGGCGGACACAAGCCGGATCAGTAGTCGGCTCAACGGCGGCAGATCCAGCAGCTGAGGCCAAGTAGTGGCTGCTGGGCCAGCGGCCGGTTGGGAATAAAAAGGGCGGACACAAGCCGGAACCGTAGCCAGCGCTGCTGAGGCAGATCCAGCAGCTGAGGCCAAGTGATGGTTGCTGGGCCAGCGGCCGGTTGGGAATAAAAAGGGCGGACAGAAGGGGAAAGGTAGAGGGCGCTGCTGAGGCAGATCCAGCAGCTAAGGTCAAGTGGCGGCTGCTGGGGTAGCGCGAGGTTGATCGCCAGAAAGGGGGACACAAGGAGGCAGAAGCTGATGACAAGTGGTGGCTGCTGAGCCAGCGGCCGGTTAGGCATAAAAAGGGCGGACACAAGCCGGACCAGTAGTCGGCTCAGCGACGGCAGAGACCGAAGCTGATGCCAACTGGTGGTTGCTGGGCCAGCGGCCGGTTGGGAATAAAAAGGGCGGACACAAGACGGAACGGTAGCCAGCGCTGCTGAGGCAGATCCAGCAGCTTAGGCCAAGTGGTAGCTGCTGGGCCAGCGGCCGGTTGGGAATAAAAAGGGCGGACACAAGCCTGAACGGTAGACGGCGCTGCTGAAGCAGATCCAGCAGCTTAGGCCAAGTGGTGGCTGCTGGGCCAGCGGCCGGTTGGGAATAAAAAGGGCGGACACAAGCCTGAACGGTAGACGGGGCTGCTGAAGCAGATCCAGCAGCTGAGGCCAAGTGGTGGCTGCTGGGCCAGCGGTTGGTTGTGCATAAAAAGGGCGCCCATAAGCCGGAACGGTAGACGACGCAGCGGCGGCAGAGGCCCAGCAGCGGCGGCCAAGTGATGGTTGCAGTGGTAGCGGGCGTTTGGGCGCCAGGAGGGCGGACACAAGCCGGACCAGTAGTCGGCGCAGAGGCGGCAGAAGCTGAGGCCAAGTGGTGGCTGCTGGGCCAGCGTCCGGTTAGGCATAAAAAGAGCGGACACAAGCCGGACCAGTAGTCGGCGCAGCGACGGCAGAGGCCGAAGCTGATGCCAATTGGTGGTTGCTGGGCCAGTGGCCGGTTGGGAATAATAAGGGCGGACACAAGCCGGAAAGGTAGATGGCGCTGCTGAGGCAGATCCAGCAGCTAAGGTCAAGTAGTGGCTGCTGTGGTAGCGGGGGGTTGGGCGCCAGGAGGTCGGACACAAGCCGGATCAGTAGTCGGCTCAGCGGCGGCAGATCCAGCAGCTGAGGCCAAGTGGAGGCTGCTGGGCCAGCGGTCAGTTGGGTATAAAAAGAGCGGACACAAGTTGGAACGGTAGCCAGCGGTTGGGCATAAAAAGGGCGGAAACAAGCCGGAACAGTGGTCATCGAAGCGGCGGCAGACCCCGAAGCTGATGCCAACTGGTGGTTGCTGGGCCAGCAGCCGGTTGCAGATCCAGCAGCTTAGGCTAAGAGGTGGCTGCTGGGCCAGCGGCCGGTTGGGTATAAAAAGAGCGGACACAAGCCGGACCAGTAGTCGGCTCAGCGACGGCAGAGGCCGAAGCTGATGCCAATTGGTGGTTGCTGGGCCAGTGGCCGGTTGGGAATGAAAAGGGCGGACACAAGCCTGAACGGTAGCCAGCGCTGCTGAGGCAGATCCAGCAGCTTAGGCCAAGTGGTGGCTGCTGGGCCAGCGGCCGGTTGGGAATAAAAAGGGCGGACACAAGCCTGAACGGTAGACGGCGCTGCTGAGACAGATCCAGCAGCTGAGGCCAAGTGGTGGCTGCTGGGGAAGCGGCCGGCTGGGCATAAAAAGGTCGGACACAAGCCGGAACAGTGGTCATCGAAGCGGCGGCAGAGACCGAAGCTGATGCCAACTGGTGGTTGCTGGGCCAGCGGCCGGTTGGCTATAAAAAGAGCGGACACAAGCCGTAACGGTAGCCAGCGGTGCTGAGGCAAATCCAGCAGCTTAGGCCAAGTGGTGGCTGCTGGGCCAGCGGCCGGTTGGGTATAAAAAGAGCGGACACAAGCCGGACCAGTAGTCGGCTCAGCGACGGCAGAGGCCGAAGCTGATGCCAATTGGTGGTTGCTGGGCCAGTGGCCGGTTGGGAATAAAAAGGGCGGACACAAGCCTGAACGGTAGCCAGCGCTGCTGAGGCAGATCCAGCAGCTTAGGCCAAGTGGTGGCTGCTGGGCCAGCGGCCGGTTGGGAATAAATAGGGCGGACACAAGCCGGAACAGTGGTCATCGAAGCGGCGGCAGAGACCGAAGCTGATGCCAACTGGTGGTTGATGGGCCAAAGGCCGGTTGGCTATAAAAAGAGCGGACACAAGCCGGAACGGTAGCCAGCGCTGCTGAGGCAGATCCAGCAGCTTAGGCCAAGTGGTGGCTGCTGGGCCAGCGGCCGGTTGGGAATAAAAAGGGCGGACACAAGCCGTAACGGTAGACGGCGCTGCTGAAGCAGATCCAGCAGCTGAGGCCAAGTGGTGGCTGCTGGGGAAGCGGACGGTTGGGCATAAAAAGGGCGGACACAAGCCGGAACAGTGGTCATCGAAGCGGCGGCAGAGACCGAAGCTGATGCCAACTGGTGGTTGATGGGCCAGCGGCCGGTTGGCTATAAAAAGATCGGACACAAGCCGGAACTGTAGCTAGCTCTGCTGAGGCAGATCCAGCAGCTTAGGCCAAGTGGTGGCTGCTGGGCCAGCGGCCGGTTGGGAATAAAAAGGGCGGACACAAGCCTGAACGGTTGACGGCGCAGCTGAGGCAGATCCAGCAGCTGAGGCTAAGTGGTGGCTGCTGGGCCAGCGGCCGGTTGGGAATAAAAAGGGGCGGACACAAGCCTGAACGGTAGCCAGCGCTGCTGAGGCAGATCCAGCAGCTTAGGCCAAGTGGTGGCTGCTGGGCCAGCGGTCGGTTGGGAATAAAAAGGGCGGACACAAGCCTGAACGGTAGACGGCGCTGCTGAGGCAGATCCAGCAGCTGAGGCCAAGTGGTGGCTGCTGGGGAAGCGGCCGGCTGGGCATAAAAAGGTCGGACACAAGCCGGAACAGTGGTCATCGAAGCGGCGGCAGAGACCGAAGCTGATGCCAACTGGTGGTTGATGGGCCAAAGGCCGGTTGGCTATAAAAAGAGCGGACACAAGCCGGAACGGTAGCCAGCGCTGCTGAGGCAGATCCAGCAGCTTAGGCCAAGTGGTGGCTGCTGGGCCAGCGGCCGGTTGGGAATAAAAAGGGCGGACACAAGCCGGAACGGTAGCCAGCGCTGCTGAGGCAGATCCAGCAGCTGAGGCCAAGTGATGGTTGCTGGGCCAGCGGCCGGTTGGGAATAAAAAGGGCGGACAGAAGGGGAAAGGTAGAGGGCGCTGCTGCGGCAGATTCAGCAGCTAAGGTCAAGTGGCGGCTGCTGGGGTAGCGCGAGGTTGATCGCCAGAAAGGGGGACACAAGGAGGCAGAAGCTGATGACAAGTGGTGGCTGCTGAGCCAGCGGCCGGTTAGGCATAAAAAGGGCGGACACAAGCCGGACCAGTAGTCGGCTCAGCGACGGCAGAGACCGAAGCTGATGCCAACTGGTGGTTGCTGGGCCAGCGGCCGGTTGGGAATAAAAAGGGCGGACACAAGACGGAACGGTAGCCAGCGCTGCTGAGGCAGATCCAGCAGCTTAGGCCAAGTGGTGGCTGCTGGGCCAGCGGCCGGTTGGGAATAAAAAGGGCGGACACAAGCCTGAACGGTAGACGGTGCTGCTGAAGCAGATCCAGCAGCTGAGGCCAAGTGGTGGCTGCTGGGCCAGCGGTTGGTTGTGCATAAAAAGGGCGCCCATAAGCCGGAACGGTAGACGACGCAGCGGCGGCAGAGGCCCAGCAGCGGCGGCCAAGTGATGGTTGCAGTGGTAGCGGGGGTTTGGGCGCCAGGAGGGCGGACACAAGCCGGACCAGTAGTCGGCGCAGAGGCGGCAGAAGCTGAGGCCAAGTGGTGGCTGCTGGGCCAGCGTCCGGTTAGGCATAAAAAGGGCGGACACAAGCCGGACCAGTAGTCGGCGCAGCGACGGCAGAGGCCGAAGCTGATGCCAATTGGTGGCTGCTGGGCCAGCGGCCGGTTGGGAATGAAAAGGGCGGACACAAGCCTGAACGGTAGCCAGCGCTGCTGAGGCAGATCCAGCAGCTTAGGCCAAGTGGTGGCTGCTGGGCCAGCGGCTGGTTGGGAATAAAAAGGGCGGACACAAGCCTGAACGGTAGACGGCGCTGCTGAGACAGATCCAGCAGCTGAGGCCAAGTGGTGTCTGCTGGGGAAGCGGCCGGTTAGGCATAAAAAGGGCGGAAACAAGCCGGAACAGTGGTCATCGAAGCGGCGGCAGACCCCGAAGCTGATGCCAACTGGTGGTTGCTGGGCCAGCAGCCGGTTGCAGATCCAGCAGCTTAGGCTAAGAGGTGGCTGCTGGGCCAGCGGCCGGTTGGGTATAAAAAGAGCGGACACAAGCTTGACCAGTAGTCGGCTCAGCGACGGCAGAGGCCGAAGCTGATGCCAATTGGTGGTTGCTGGGCCAGTGGCCGGTTGGGAATGAAAAGGGCGGACACAAGCCTGAACGGTAGCCAGCGCTGCTGAGGCAGATCCAGCAGCTTAGGCCAAGTGGTGGCTGCTGGGCCAGCGGCTGGTTGGGAATAAAAAGGGCGGACACAAGCCTGAACGGTAGACGGCGCTGCTGAGACAGATCCAGCAGCTGAGGCCAAGTGGTGTCTGCTGGGGAAGCGGCCGGTTAGGCATAAAAAGGGCGGAAACAAGCCGGAACAGTGGTCATCGAAGCGGCGGCAGACCCCGAAGCTGATGCCAACTGGTGGTTGCTGGGCCAGTGGACGGATGGCTATAAAAAGAGCGGACACAAGCCGGAACGGTAGCCAGCGGTGCTGAGGCAGATCCAGCAGCTTAGGCCAAGTGGTGGCTGCTGGGCCAGCGGCCGGTTGGGTATAAAAAGAGCGGACACAAGCCGGACCAGTAGTCGGCTCAGCGACGGCAGAGGCCGAAGCTGATGCCAATTGGTGGTTGCTGGGCCAGTGGCCGGTTGGGAATAAAAAGGGCGGACACAAGCCTGAACGGTAGCCAGCGCTGCTGAGGCAGATCCAGCAGCTTAGGCCAAAGTGGTGGCTGCTGGGCCAGCGGCCGGTTGGGAATAAATAGGGCGGACACAAGCCGGAACAGTGGTCATCGAAGCGGCGGCAGAGACCGAAGCTGATGCCAACTGGTGGTTGATGGGCCAAAGGCCGGTTGGCTATAAAAAAGAGCGGACACAAGCCGGAACGGTAGCCAGCGCTGCTGAGGCAGATCCAGCAGCTTAGGCCAAGTGGTGGCTGCTGGGCCAGCGGCCGGTTGGGAATAAAAAGGGCGGACACAAGCCTGAACGGTAGACGGCGCTGCTGAAGCAGATCCAGCAGCTGAGGCTAAGTGGTGGCTGCTGGGCCAGCGGCCGGTTGGGAATAAAAAGGGCGGACACAAGCCTGAACGGTAGACGGCGCTGCTGAGGCAGATCCAGCAGCTGAGGCCAAGTGGTGGCTGCTGGGCCAGCGGCCGGTTGGGAATAAAAAGGGCGGACACAAGCCTGAACGGTAGACGGCGCTGCTGAGGCAGATCCAGCAGCTGAGGCCAAGTGGTGGCTGCTGGGGAAGCGGCCGGCTGGGCATAAAAAGGTCGGACACAAGCCGGAACAGTGGTCATCGAAGCGGCGGCAGAGACCGAAGCTGATGCCAACTGGTGGTTGCTGGGCCAGCGGCCGGTTGGCTATAAAAAGAGCGGACACAAGCCGTAACGGTAGCCAGCGGTGCTGAGGCAGATCCAGCAGCTTAGGCCAAGTGGTGGCTGCTGGGCCAGTGGCCGGTTGGGTATAAAAAGAGCGGACACAAGCCGGAACGGTAGCCAGCGCTGCTGAGGCAGATCCAGCAGCTTAGGCCAAGTGGTGGCTGCTGGGCCAGCGGCCGGTTGGGAATAAAAAGGGCGGACACAAGCCTGAACGGTTGACGGCGCTGCTGAGGCAGATCCAGCAGCTGAGGCCAAGTGGTGGCTGCTGGGGAAGCGGCCGGCTGGGCATAAAAAGGTCGGACACAAGCCGGAACAGTGGTCATCGAAGCGGCGGCAGAGACCGAAGCTGATGCCAACTGGTGGTTGCTGGGCCAGCGGCCGGTTGGCTATAAAAAGAGCGGACACAAGCCGTAACGGTAGCCAGCGCTGCTGAGGCAGATCCAGCAGCTTAGGCCAAGTGGTGGCTGCTGGGCCAGCGGCCGGTTGGGAATAAAAAGGGCGGACACAAGCCGGATCAGTAGTCGGCTCAGCGGCGGCAGATCCAGCAGCTGAGGCAAACTGGTGGTTGCTGGGCCAGCGGCCGGTTGGGAATAAATAGGGCGGACAGAAGGGGAAAGGTAGAGGGCGCTGCTTAGGCAGATCCAGCAGCTTAGGCCAAGTGGTGGCTGCTGGGCCAGCGGCCGGTTGGGAATAAATAGGGCGGACACAAGCCGGAACAGTGGTCATCGAAGCGGCGGCAGAGACCGAAGCTGATGCCAACTGGTGGTTGATGGGCCAACGGCCGGTTGGCTATAAAAAGAGCGGACACAAGCCGGAACGGTAGCCAGCGCTGCTGAGGCAGATCCAGCCGCGTAGGCCAAGTGGTGGCTGCTGGGCCAGCGGCCGGTTGGGAATAAAAAGGGCGGACACAAGCCTGAACGGTAAACGGCGCTGCTGAGGCAGATCCAGCAGCTGAGGCCAAGTGGTGGCTGCTGGGGAAGCGGCCGGTTGGGAATAAAAAGGGCGGACAGTAGGGGAAAGGTAGAGGGCGCTGCTTAGGCAGATCCAGCAGCTAAGGACAAGTGGTGGCTGCTGGGCCAGCGGCCGGTTGGGAATAAAAAGGGCGGACACAAGCCGGATCAGTAGTCGGCTCAGCGGCGGCAGATCCAGCAGCTGAGGCAAACTGGTGGTTGCTGGGCATAAAAAGGGCAGACACAAGCCGGAACGGTAAAGAGCGCTGCTGAGGCAGATCCAGCAGCTAAGGTCAAGTGGTGGCTGTTGTGGTAGCGGGGGTTGGGCGCAAGGAGGGGCGGACACAAGCCGGATTAGTAGTCGGCTCAGCGGCGGCAGATCCAGCAGCTGAGGCCAAGTAGTGGCTGCTGGGCCAGCGGCCGGTTGGGAATAAAAAGGGCGGACACAAGCCGGAACGGTAGCCAGCGCTGCTGAGGCAGATCCAGCAGCTGAGGCCAAGTGGTGGCTGCTGGGGAAGCGACCGGTTGGGCAAAAAAAGGGCGGATCAGTAGTCGGCTCAGCGGCGGCAGATCCAGCAGCTGAGGCCAAGTGGTGGCTGCTGGGCCAGCGGCCGGTTGGGAATAAAAAGGGCGGACACAAGCCGGAACGGTAGACGACGCAGCGGCGGCAGAGGCCCAGCAGCGGCGGCCAAGTGATGGTTGCAGTGGTAGCGGGGGGTTGGGCGCCAGGAGGGCGGACACAAGCCGGACCAGTAGTCGGCGCAGAGGCGGCAGAAGCTGAGGCAAAGTGGTGGCTGCTGGGCCAGCGTCCGGTTAGGCATAAAAAGGGCGGACACAAGCCGAACCAGTAGTCGGCGCAGCGACGGCAGAGGCCGAAGCTGATGCCAATTGGTGGTTGCTGGGCCAGTGACCGGTTGGGAATAACAAGGGCGGACACAAGCCGGAAAGGTAGATGGCGCTGCTGAGGCAGATCCAGCAGCTAAGGTCAAGTAGTGGCTGCTGTGGTAGCGGGGGGTTGGGCGCCAGGAGCGCGGACACAAGCCGGATCAGTAGTCGGCTCAGCGGCGGCAGATCCAGCAGCTGAGGCCAAGTGGAGGCTGCTGGGGCAGCGGTCAGTTGGGTATAAAAAGAGCGGACACAAGTTGGAACGGTAGCCAGCGGTTGGGCATAAAAAGGGCGGACACAAGCCGGAACAGTGGTCATCGAAGCGGCGGCAGACCCTCGAAGCTGATGCCAACTGGTGGTTGCTGGGCCAGCAGCCGGTTGCAGATCCAGCAGCTTAGGCTAAGAGGTGGCTGCTGGGCCAGCGGCCGGTTGGGTATAAAAAGAGCGGACACAAGCCGGACCAGTAATCGGCTCAGCGACGGCAGAGGCCGAAGCTGATGCCAATTGGTGGTTGCTGGGCCAGTGGCCGGTTGGGGAATGAAAAGGGCGGACACAAGCCTGAACGGGAGCCAGCGCTGCTGAGGCAGATCCAGCAGCTTAGGCCAAGTGGTGGCTGCTGGGCCAGCGGCCGGTTAGAAAAAAAAGGGAAAAAGGCAGACACAAGCCTGAACGGGAGACGGCGCTGCTGAGGCAGATCCAGCAGCTGAGGCCAAGGGGGGGGTTCGGGGAAGCGGCCGGTTGGGCATAAAAGGGCGGAAACAAGCCGGAACAGCGGTCATCGAAGCGGCGGCAGACCCCGAAGCTGATGCCAACTGGTGGTTGCTGGGCCAGTGGCCGGTTGTCTATAAAAAAGAGCGGACACAAGCCGGAACGGTAGCCAGCGGTGCTGAGGCAGATCCAGCAGCTTAGGCCAAGTGGTGGCTGCTGGGCCAGCGGCCGGTTGGGTATAAAAAGAGCGGACACAAGCCGGACCAGTAGTCGGCTCAGCGACGGCAGAGGCCGAAGCTGATGCCAATTGGTGGTTGCTGGGCCAGTGGCCGGTTGGGAATAAAAAGGGCGGACACAAGCCTGAACGGTAGACGGCGCTGCTGAGGCAGATCCAGCAGCTGAGGCCAAGTGGTGGCTGCTGGGGACGCGGCCGGTTGGGAATAAAAAGGGCGGACAGAATGGAAAGGTAGAGGGCGCTGCTGAGGCAGATCCAGCAGCTAAGGACAAGTGGTGGCTGCTGGGCCAGCGGCCGGTTGGGAATAAAAAGGGCGGACACAAGCCGGATCAGTAGTCGGCTCAGCGGCGGCAGATCCAGCAGATGAGGCCAACTGGTGGTTGCTGGGCATAGAGCGGGCAGACACAAGCCGGAACGGTAAAGAGCGCTGCTGAGGCAGATCCAGCAGCTAAGGTCAAGTGGTGGCTGTTGTGGCAGCGGGGGTTGGGCGCAAGGAGGGCGGACACAAGCCGGATTAGTAGTCGGCCCAGCGGC
>JAECXC010001901.1:0-14275 GCA_018152125.1 Drosophila dunni | reverse complement strand
TAAAAATAATTCTGATTTCGACAATTTATAATTTTTGTTCAATTTTTTTTTTTTTTTTTTAATTTTTAAGCGTTTCTAGTCGTCCTAGACGATTTTAGACCTTATTTTGGAATCACCACATTTAGAGCATTAATCTTGATTTTCTCTGTGAAAACTCAACCGATTTTTAATTGAAATACCATTTATATTGACTCTACTTCAAAATAATTATGATTTCGGCAATTTAAAATTTTTTTTCACTTATTTTATTTTGGAATCACCACATTTAGAGCATTAATTTTGATTTTCTCTATGAAAACTCAACCGGTTTTTAATTGGAATACCATTTATATTGACTCTACTTAAAAATAATTATGATTTGGACAATTTATAATTTTTTTTCAACTTTTTTATTTTTTCATTTTTAGGCGTTTCTAGTCGTCCTAGACGATTTTAGACCTTATTTTGGAATCGCCACATTTAGAGCATTAATCTTGATTTTCTCTGTGAAAACTCAACCGGTTTTTAATTGGAATACCATTTATATTGACTTTACTTCAAAATAATTGTGATTTGGACAATTTATAATTTTTTTTTCAACTTTTTTTATTTTTTCATTTTTAGGCGTTTCTAGTCGTCCTAGACGATTTTAGACCTTATTTTGGAATCACCACATTAAGAGCTCTAATTTTGATTTTCTCTGTGAAAACTCAACCGGTTTTTAATTGGAATACCATTTATATTGACTCTACTTCAAAATAATTATGATTGCGACAATTTATAATTTTTTTTCAACTTTTTTTATTTTTTCATTTTTAGGCGTTTCTAGTCGTCCTACACATTTAGAGCAATAGTCTTGAATACCATTTATATTGACTCTACTTCAAAATAATTATGATTTCGACAATTTAAAATTTTTTTTCAACTTTTTTTATTTATTCATTTTTAGGCGTTTCTAGGTGTCCTAGACGATTTTGGACCTTATTTTGGAATCACCACATTTAGAGCATTTATCTTGATTTTCTCTGTGAAAACTCAACCGGTTTTTAATTGAAATACCATTTATATTGACTCTACTTCAAAATAATTATGATTTGGACAATTTATAATTTTTTTTATCTTTTTTATTTTTTCATTTTTAGGCGTTTCTAGTCGTCCTAGACGATTTTAGACCTTATTTTGGAATCACCACATTTAGAGCATTAATCTTGATTTCGACAATTTAAAATTTATTTTTTTTTTTTTTTTTTTTTTTTTCATTTTTAGGCGTTTCTAGTCGTCCTAGACGATTTTAGACCTTATTTTGGAATCACCACATTAAGAGTATTAATCTTGATTTTCTCTGTGAAAACTCAACCGATTTTTAATTGAAATACCATTTATATTGACTCTACTTCAAAATAATTATGATTTGGACAATATATAATTTTTTTTCAACTTTTTTTTATTTTTTCATTTTTAGGCGTTTCTAGTCGTCCTAGACGATTTTAGACCTTATTTTGGAATTACCACATTAAGAGCATTAATCTTGATTTTCTCTGTAAAAACTCAAGCGGTTTTTAATTGGAATACCATTTATATTGACTCAACTTCAAAATAATTATGATTTCGACAATTTAAAAATTTTTTTCAACTTTTTTTTAGTTTTTTCATTTTTAGGCGTTTCTAGGCGTCCTAGACGATTTTGGACCTTATTTTGGAATCACCACATTTAGAGCATTAATCTTGATTTTCTCTGTGAAAACTCAACCGGTTTTTAATTGGAATACCATTTATATTGACTCTACTTCAAAATAATTATGATTTGGACAATTTATAATTTTTTTTCAACTTTTTTTATTTTTTCATTTTTAGGCGTTTCTAGTCGTCCTAGACGATTTTAGACCTTATTTTGGAATCACCACATTAAGAGCATTAATCTTGATTTTCTCTGTGAAAACTCAACCGGTTTTTAATTGGAATACCATTTATATTGACTCTACTTCAAAATAATTATGATTTGGACAATTTATAATTTTTTTTCAACTTTTTTTAGTTTTTTCATTTTTAGGCGTTTCTAGTCGTCCTAGACGATTTTATACCGTATTTTGGAATCACCACATTAAGAGCATTAATCTTGATTATCTCTGTGAAAACTCAACCGGTTTTTAATTTGAATAACATTTATATTGACTCTACTTCAAAATAATTATGATTTCGACAATTTAAAATTTTTTTTCTACTTTTTTTTTTTGTTCATTTTTGGGCGTTTCTAGTCGTCCTAGACGACTTTTAGACCTTATTTTGGAATCACCACATTTAGAGCATTAATCTTGATTTTCTCTGTGAAAAATCAACCATTTTTAATTGAAATACCATTTATATTGACTCTTCTTCAAAATAATTATGATTTCGACAATTTAAAAATTTTTTTTCACCTTTTTTTTTTTATTTTTTCATTTTTAGGCGTTTCTAGGCGTTCTAGATGATTTTGGACCTTAATTTGGAATCACCATATTTATAGCATTAATCTTGATTTTCTCTGTGAAAACTCAACCGATTTTTAATTGAAATACCATTTATATTGACTCTACTTCA
This sequence comes from Drosophila dunni, assembly GCA_018152125.1. NCBI lineage: Eukaryota > Metazoa > Arthropoda > Insecta > Diptera > Drosophilidae > Drosophila > Drosophila dunni. Next base: position 11,719 of record JAECXC010001901.1, on the reverse strand, counting down.
AAATAATTATGATTTCGACAATTTAAAAATTTTTTTCAACTTTTTTTATTTTTCATTTTTAGGCGTTTCAAGGCGTCCTAGACGATATGGGACCTTATTTTGGAATCACCACATTTAGAGCTTTAATTTTGATTTTCTTTGTGAAAACTCAACCGGTTTTTAATTGAAATACCATTTATATTGACTCTACTTCAAAATAATTATGATTTCGACAATTTAAAATTTTTTTTCTACTTTTTTTATTTTGTCATTTTTGGGCGTTTCTAGTCGTCCTAGACGATTTTAGACCTTATTTTGGAATCACCATATTTATAGCATTAATCTTGATTTTCTCTGTGAAAACTCAACCGATTTTTAATTGAAATACCATTTATATTGACTCTACTTCAAAATAATTATGATTTCGACAATTTAAAAATTTTTTTTCAACTTTTTTTTTTTTTTCATTTTTAGGCGTTTCAAGGCGTCCTAGACGATATTGGACCTTATTTTGGAATCACCACATTTAGAGCTTTAATTTTGATTTCTTTGTGAAAACTCAACCGGTTTCTAATTGAAATACCATTTATATTCACTCTACTTCAAAATAATTATGATTTCGACAATTTAAAATTTTTTTTCAACTTTTTTTATTTTTTTCATTTTAAGACGTTTCTAGTCGTCTAGACGATTTTGGACCTTATTTTGGATTCACCACATTTAGAGCATTAATCGTGATTTCGACAATTTAAAATTTTTTTTCATTTTTTTTTTTTTTTTTCATTTTTAGACGTTTCTAGTCGTCCTAGACGATTTTAGACCTTATTTTGGAATCACCACATTAAGAGCATTAATCTTGATTTTCTCTGTGAAAAATCAACCATTTTTAATTGAAATACCATTTATATTGACTCTTCTTCAAAATAATTATGATATCGACAATTTAAAAATTTTTTTTCACCTTTTTTTTGTTTTTTTCATTTTTAGGCGTTTCTAGGCGTTCTAGACGATTTTGGACCTTAATTTGAAATCACCATATTTAGAGCATTAATCTTGATTTTCTCTGTGAAAACTCAACCGGTTTTTAATTGGAATACCATTTATATTGACTCTACTTCAAAATAATTATGATTTCGACAATTTAAAATTTTTTTTCAACTTTTTTTATTTTTTTCATTTTTAGGCGTTTTAAGGCGTCCTAGACGATTTTGGACCTTATTTTGGAATCACCACATTTAGAAGTTTAATTTTGATTTTCTTTGTGAAAACTCAACCGGTTTTTAATTGGAATACCATTTATATTGACTCTACTTCATAATAATTATGATTTCGACAATTTAAAATTTTTTTTTCAACTTTTTTTATTTTTTCATTTTTAGACGTTTCTAGTCGTCCTAGACGATTTTAGACCTTATTTTGGAATCACCACATTAAGAGCATTAATCTTGATTTTCTCTGTGAAAAATCAACCATTTTTAATTGAAATACCATTTATATTGACTCTTCTTCAAAATAATTATGATATCGACAATTTAAAAATTTTTTTCACCTTTTTTTTGTTTTTTCATTTTTAGGCGTTTCTAGGCGTTCTAGACGATTTTGGACCTTAATTTGGAATCACCATATTTAGAGCATTAATCTTGATTTTCTTTGTGAAAACTCAACCGGTTTTTAATTGGAATACCATTTATATTGACTCTACTTCAAAATAATTATGATTTCGACAATTTAAAATTTTTTTTTCAACTTTTTTTATTTTTTTCATTTTTAGGCGTTTTAAGGCGTCCTAGACGATTTTGGACCTTATTTTGGAATCACCACGTTTAGAGGTTTAATTTTGATTTTCTTTGTGAAAACTCAACCGGTTTTTAATTGAAATACCATTTATATTGACTCTACTTCAAAATAATTATGATTTCGACAATTTAAAATTTTTTTTCAACTTGTTTTATTTTTTCATTTTAAGACGTTTCTAGTCGTCCTAGACGATTTTAGACCTTATTTTGGAATCACCACATTTAGAGCATTAATCTTGATTTCGACAATTTAAAATTTTTTTTTTTTTTTTTTTTTTTTTAATTTTTAGGAGTTTCTAGTCGTCCTAGACGATTTTAGACCTTATTTTGGAATCACCACATGAAGAGCATTAAACTTGATTTTCTCTGTGAAAACTCAACCGGTTTTTAATTGGAATACCATTTATATTGACTCTACTTCAAAATAATTATGATATCGACAATTTAAAATTTTTTTTCAACTTTTTTTATTTTTTTCATTTTTAGGCGTTTCTAGTCGTCTTGACGATTTTGGACCTTATTTTGGAATCACCACATTTAGAGCTTTAATCTTGATTTTCTTTGTGAAAACTCAACCGGTTTTTAATTGGAATACCATTTATATTGACTCTACTTCAAAATAATTATGATTTCGACAATTTAAAATTTTTTTTCAACTTTTTTTATTTTTTTCATTTTTAGGCGTTTCTAGTCGTCTTGACGATTTTGGACCTTATTTTGGAATCACCACATTTAGAGCTTTAATCTTGATTTTCTTTGTGAAAACTCAACCGGTTTTTAATTGGAATACCATTTATATTGACTCTACTTCATAATAATTATGATTTCGACAATTTAAAAATTTTTTTTTCAACTTTTTTTTTTTATTTTTTCATTTTTAGGCGTTTCTAGTCGTCCTAGACGATTTTAGACCTTATTTTGGAATCACCACATTAAGAGCATTAATCTTGATTTTCTCTGTGAAAAATCAACCAGTTTTTAATTGGAATACCATTTATATTGACTCTACTTCAAAATAATTATGATATCGACAATTTAAAAATTTTTTTTCTACCTTTTTTTTGTTTTTTCATTTTTAGGCGTTTCTAGGCGTCCTAGACGATTTTGGACCTTATTTTGGAATCACCACATTTAGAGCATTAATCTTGATTTTCTCTTGTGAAAACTCAACCGGTTTTTAATTGGAATACCATTTATATTGACTCTACTTCAAAATAATTATGATTTCGACAATTTAAAAATTTTTTTCAACTTTTTTTTTTTTTTTCATTTTTAGGCGTTTTAAGGCGTCCTAGACGATTTTGGACCTTATTTTGGAATCACCACATTTAGAGGTTTAATTTTGATTTTCTCTGTGTGAAAACTCAACCGGTTTTTAATTGGAATACCATTTATATTGACTCTACTTCAAAATAATTATGATTTCGACAATTTAAAATTTTTTTTTTCAACTTTTTTTATTTTTTCATTTTTAGGCGTTTCTAGTCGTCCTAGACGATTTTAGACCTTATTTTGGAATCACCACATTTAGAGCATTAATCTTGATTTCGACAATTTAAAATTTTTTTTAATTTTTTTTATTTTTTAATTTTTAGGAGTTTCTAGTCGTCCTAGACGATTTTAGACCTTATTTTGGAATCACCACATAAAGAGCATTAAACTTGATTTTCTCTGTGAAAACTCAACCGATTTTTAATTGGAATACCATTTATATTGACTCTATTTCAAAATAATTATGACTCTGACAATTTATAATTTTTTTTCAACTTTTTTTATTTTTTCATTTTTAGGCGTTTCTTGTCGTCCTAGACGATTTTAGACCTTATTTTGGAATCACCACATTTAGAGCTTTAATCTTGATTTTCTTTGTGAAAACTCAACCGGTTTTTAATTGAAATACCATTTATATTGACTCTACTTCAAAATAATTATGATTTCGACAAGTTAAAATTTTTTTTCAACTTTTTTTATTTTTTCATTTTAAGACGTTTCTAGTCGTCCTAGACGATTTTAGACCTTATTTTGGAATCACCACATTTAGAGCATTAATCTTGATTTCGACAGTTTACAATTTTTTTTAAACTTTTTTATTTTTTAATTTTTAGGCGTTTCTAGTCGTCCTAGACGATTTTAGACCTTATTTTGGAATCACCACATTTAGAGCATTAATCTTGATTTTCTCTGTGAAAACTCAACCGGTTTTTAATTGGAATACCATTTATATTGTCTCTACTTCAAAATAATTATGATTTCGACAATTTAAAATTTTTTTTCTACTTTTTTTATTTTGTCATTTTTGGGCGTTTCTAGTCGTCCTAGACGATTTTAGACCTTATTTTGGAATCACCACATTAAGAGCATTAATCTTGATTTTCTCTGTGAAAAATCAACCATTTTTAATTGAAATACCATTTATATTGACTCTTCTTCAAAATAATTATGATATCGACAATTTAAAAATTTTTTTCACCTTTTTTTTGTTTTTTCATTTTTAGGCGTTTCTAGGCGTTCTAGACGATTTTGGACCTTAATTTGGAATCACCATATTTAGAGCATTAATCTTGATTTTCTCTGTGAAAACTCAACCGGTTTTTAATTGGAATACCATTTATATTGACTCTACTTCAAATTAATTATGATTTCGACAATTTAAAATTTTTTTTCAACTTTTTTTATTTTTTTCATTTTTAGGCGTTTTAAGGCGTCCTAGACGATTTTGGACCTTATTTTGGAATCACCACATTTAGAGGTTTAATTTTGATTTTCTCTGTGAAAACTCAACCGGTTTTTAATTGAAATACCATTTATATTGACTCTTCTTCAAAATAATTATGATTTCGACAATTTAAAATTTTTTTTCAACTTTTTTTATTTTTTTCATTTTAAGACGTTTCTAGTCGTCCTAGACGATTTTAGACCTTATTTTGGAATCACCACATTTAGAGCATTAATCTTGATTTCGACAATTTAAAATTTTTTTTAAATTTTTTTTTATTTTTTAATTTTTAGGAGTTTCTAGTCGTCCTAGACGATTTTAGACCTTATTTTGGAATCACCACATTTAGAGCATTAATCTTGATTTTCTCTGTGAAAACTCAACCGGTTTTTAATTGGAATACCATTTATATTGACTCTATTTCAAAATAATTATGACTTGGACAATTTATAATTTTTTTTCAACTTTTTTTATTTTTTCATTTTTGGGCGTTTCTAGTCGTCCTAGACGATTTTAGACCTTATTTTGGAATCACCACATTTAGAGCTTTAATCTTGATTTTCTCTGTGAAAACTCAACCGGTTTTTAATTGGAATACCATTTATATTGACTTTACTTCAAAATAATTATGATTTCGACAATTTAAAATTTTTTTTCTACTTTTTTTATTTTGTCATTTTTAGGCGTTTCTAGTCGTCCTAGACGATTTTAGACCTTATTTTGGAATCACCACATTTAGAGCATTAATCTTGATTTTCTCTGTGTAAACTCAACCAGTTTTTAATTGAAATACCATTTATATTGACTCTACTTCAAAATAATTATGATTTCGACAATTTAAAATTTTTTTTCAACTTTTTTTTTTTTTATTTTTTCATTTTTAGGCGTTTCAAGGCGTCCTAGACGATTTTAGACCTTATTTTGGAATCACCACATTTAGAGCATTAATCTTGATTTCGACACATTAGACATAATCTTGATTATCTCTGTGAAAACTCAACCGGTTTTTAATTGAAATACCATTTATATTGACTTTACTTCAAAATAATTATGATTTCGACAATTTAAAATTTGTTTTCTACTTTTTTTTTTTTTCATTTTTAGGCGTTTCTAGTCGTCCTAGACGATTTTAGACCTTATTTTGGAATCACCACATTTAGAGCATTAATCTTGATTTCGACAATTTATTATTTTTTTTTTTAACTTTTTTTATTTTTTCATTTTTAGGCGTTTCTAGTCGTCCTAGACGATTTTAGACCTTATTTTGGAATCACCACATTAAGAGCATTAGTCTTAATTTTCTCTGTGAAAACTCAACCGGTTTTTAATTGGAATACCATTTATTTTGACTTTACTTCAAAATAATTATGGTTTCGACAATTTTAAATTTTTTTTTCAACTTTTTTTATTTTGTCATTTTTAGGCGTTTCTAGTCGTCCTAGACGATTTTAGACCTTATTTTGGAATCACCACATTTAGAGCTTTCATCTTGATTTTTTTCTGTGAAAACTCAACCGGTTTTTAATTGAAATACCATTTATATTGACTCTACTTCAAAATAATTATGATTTCGACAATTTAAAATTTTTTTTCACTTTTTTTTTTATTTTTTCATTTTTAGGCGTTTCTTGGCGTCCTAGACGATTTTGGACCTTAATTTGGAATCACCATATTTAGAGCATTAATCTTGATTTTCTCTGTGAAAACTCAACCGGTTTTTAATTGAAATACCATTTATATTGACTCTACTTTAAAATAATTATGATTTCGACAATTTAAAATTTTTTTCAACTTTTTTTTATTTTTTCATTTTTAGGCGTTTCATGGCGTCCTAGACGATTTTGGACCTTATTTTGGAATCACCACATTTAGAACTTTAATCTTGATTTTCTTTGTGAAAACTCAACCGGTTTTTAATTGAAATACCATTTATATTGACTCTACTTCAAAATAATTATGATTTCGACAATTTAAAATTTTTTTTCACCTTTTTTTTTTTTTTTTCATTTTTAGGCGTTTCTAGTCGTCCTAGACGATTTTAGACCTTATTTTGGAATCACCACATTTAGAGCTTTAATCTTGATTTTCTCTGTGAAAACTCAACCAGTTTTTAATTGAAATACCATTCATATTGACTCTACTTCAAAATAATTATGATTTCGACAATTTAAAATTTTTTTTCAACTTTTTTTTATTTTTTCATTTTTAGGCGTTTCTAGTCGTCCTAGACGATTTTAGACCTTATTTTGGAATCACCACATTAAGAGCATTAATCTTGATTATCTCTGTGAAAACTCAACCGGTTTTTAATTGGAATACCATTTATATTGACTTTACTTCAAAATAATTATGATTTCGACAATTTAAAATTTGTTTTCTACTTTTTTTATTTTTTCATTTTTAGGCGTTTCTAGTCGTCCTAGACGATTTTGGACCTTATTTTGGAATCACCACATTTAGAGCATTAATCTTGATTTAAACGACAATTTATTATTTTTTTTTTTTAACTTTTTTTATTTTTTTAATTTTTAGGCGTTTCTAGTCGTCCTAGACGATTTTAGACCTTATTTTGGAATCACCACATTTAGAGCATTAATCTTGATTTTCTCTGTGAAAACTCAACCAGTTTTTAATTGAAATACCATTTATATTGACTCTACTTCAAAATAATTATGATTTCGACAATTTAAAATTTTTTTTCAACTTTTTTTTTTTTTTTCATTTTTAGGCGTTTCTAGTCGTCCTAGACGATTTTAGACCTTATTTTGGAATCACCACATTTAGAGCTTTAATCTTGATTTTCTTTGTGAAAACTCAACCGGTTTTTAATTGAAATACCATTTATATTGACTCTACTTCAAAATAATTATGATTTCGACACTTTAAAATTTTTTTTCAACTTTTTTTATTTTTTTTCATTTTTAGGCGTTTCAAGGCGTCCTAGACGATTTTGGACCTTATTTTGGAATCACCACATTTAGAGCATTAATCTTGATTTTCTCTGTGAAAACTCAACCGGTTTTTAATTGGAATACCATTTATATTGACTCTACTTCAAAATAATTATGATTTGGACAATTTATAATTTTTTTCAACTTATTTTATTTTTTCATTTTTAGGCGTTTCTATTCGTCCTAGACGATTTTAAACCTTATTTTGGAATCACCACATTTAGAGCATTAATCTTGATTTCGACAATTTAAAATTTTTTTTCAACTTTTTTTATTTTTTCATTTTTAGGCGTTTCTAGTCGTCCTAGACAATTTTAGACCTTATTTTGGAATCACCACATTTAGAGCATTAATCTTGATTTTCTCTGTGAAAACTCAACCGGTTTTTAATTGGAATACCATTTATATTGACTCTACTTCAAAATAATTATGATTTGGACAATTTAAAATTTTTTTTTTACTTTTTTTTTATTTTGTCATTTTTAGGCGTTTCTAGTCGTCCTAGACGATTTTAGACCTTATTTTGGAAACACCACATTAAGAGCATTAATCTTGATTTTCTCTGTGAAAACTCAACCATTTTTAATTGAAATACCATTTATATTGACTCTACTTCAAAATAATTACGATTTCGACAATTTAAAATTTTTTTCACCTTTTTTGTTGTTTTTTCATTTTTTGGCGTTTCTAGGCGTCCTAGACGATTTTGGACCTTAATTTGGAATCAGCATATTTAGAGCATTAATCTTGATTTCGACAATTTAAAATTTTTTTTTTCAACTTTTTATTATTTTTTCATTTTTAGGCGTTTCTAGTCGTCCTAGACGATTTTAGACCTTATTTTGGAATCTCCACATTAAGAGCATTAATCTTGATTTTCTCTGTGAAAACTCAACCGATTTTTAATTGAAATACCATTTATATTGACTCTACTTCAAAATAATTATGATTTCGACAATTTAAAATTTTTTTCACTTTTTTTTTTTTTTTTCATTTTTAGGCGTTTTTATGCGTCCTAGACGATTTTGGACCTTAATTTGGAATCACCATATTTAGAGCATTAATCTTGATTTTCTCTGTGAAAACTCAACCGGTTTTTAATTGAAATACCATTTATATTGACTCTACTTCAAAATAATTATGATTTCGACAATTTAAAATTTTTTTTCAACTTTTTTATTATTTCATTTTTCGGCGTTTCAAGGCGTCCTAGACGATTTTGGACTTTATTTTGAAATCACCACATTTAGAGCCTTAATCTTGATTTCGACAATTTACAATTTTTTTTTCAACTTTTTTAATTTTTTCATTTTTAGGCGTTTCTAGTCGTCCTAGACGATTTTAGACCTTATTTTGGAATCACCACGTTTAGAGCATTAATCTTGATTTTCTCTGTGAAAACTCAACCGGTTTTTAATTGGAATACCATTTATATTGACTTTACTTAAAAATAATTATGATTTCGACAATTTAAAATTTTTTTTCTCCTTTTTTTATTTTGTCATTTTTAGGCGTTTCTAGTCGTCCTAGACGATTTTAGACCTTATTTTGGAATCACCACATTTAGAGCATTAATCTTGATTTTCTCTGTGAAAACTCAACCGATTTTTAATTGGAATACCATTTATATTGACTTTACTTCAAAATAATTATGATTTCGACAATTTAAAATTTTTTTTCAACTTTTTTTATTTTGTCATTTTTAGGCGTTTCTAGGCGTCCTAGACGATTTTGGACCTTATTTTGGAATCACCACATTTAGAGCATTAATCTTAATTTCGACAATTTAAAATTTTTTTTTAACTTTTTTTATTTTTTAATTTTTAGGCGTTTCTAGTCGTCCTAGACGATTTTAGACCTTATTTTGGAATCACCACATTTAGAGCATTAATCTTGATTTTCTCTGTGAAAACTCAACCGGTTTTTAATTGGAATACCATTTATATTGACTCTACTTCAAAATAATTATGATTTGGACAATTTATAATTTTTTTTCAACTTTTTTTATTTTTTCATTTTTAGGCGTTTCTAGTCATCCTAGACGATTTAAGACCTTATTTTGGAATCACCACATTTAGAGCATTAATCTTGATTTCGACAATTTAAAATTTTTTTTCAACTTTTTTTATTATTTCATTTTTAGGCGTTTCTAGTCGTCCTAGACGATTGTAGACCTTATTTTGGAATCACCACATTTAGAGCATTAATCTTGATTTTCTCTGTGAAACCTCAACCGGTTTTTAATTGGAATACCATTTACATTGACTCTACTTCAAAATAATTATGATTTGGACAATTTATAATTTTAGTTTGTCATTTTTAGGCGTTTCTAGACGTCCCAGACGATTTTAGACCTTATTTTGGAATCACCACATTTAGAGCATTAATATTGATTTTCTCTGTGAAAACTCAACCATTTTTAATTGAAATACCATTCATATTGACTCTACTTCAAAATAATTATGATTTCGACAATTTAAAATTTTTTTTCAGCTTTTTTTTATTTTTTCATTTTTAGGCGTTTCTAGTCGTCCTAGACGATTTTGGACCTTATTTTGGAATCACCACATTAAGAGCATTAATCTTGATTATCTCTGTGAAAACTCAACCGGGTTTTAATTGGAATACCATTTATATTGACTTTACTTCAAAATAATTATGATTTCGACAATTTAAAATTTTTTTTCTACTCTTTTTATTTTGTCATTTTTAGGCGTTTCTAGTCGTCCTAGACGATTTTAGACCTTATTTTGGAATCACCACATTTAGAGCATTAATCTTGATTTCGACAATTTATAATTTTTTTTCAACTTTTTTTATTTTTTTTCATTTTTAGGCGTTTCTAGTCGTCCTAGACGATTTTAGACCTTATTTTGGAATCACCACATTAAGAGCATTAGTCTTGATTTTCTCTGTGAAAACTCAACCGGTTTTTAATTGGAATACCATTTATATTGACTTTACTTCAAAATAATTATGATTTCGACAATTTAAAATTTTTTTTCTACTTTTTTTATTTTGTCATTTTTAGGCGTTTCTAGTCGTCCTAGACGATTTTAGACATTATTTTGGAATCACCACATTTAGAGCATTCATCTTGATTTTCTCTGTAAAAAACTCAACCATTTTTAATTGAAATACCATTTATATTGACTCTACTTCAAAATAATTATGATTTCGACAATTTAAAATTTTGTTTTGTCATTTTTAGGCGTTTCTAGTCGTCCTAGACGATTTAAGACCTTATTTTGGAATCACCACATTTAGAGCATTAATCTTGATTTTCTCTGTGAAAACTCAACCATTTTTAATTGAAATACCATTCATATTGACTCTACTTCAAAATAATTATGATTTCGACAATTTAAAATTTTTTTTCAACTTTTTTTATTTTTTTCATTTTTAGGCGTTTCTAGTCGTCCTAGACGATTTAAGACCTTATTTTGGAATCACCACATTAAGAGCATTAATCTTGATTATCTCTGTGAAAACTCAACCGGTTTTTAATTGGAATACCATTTATATTGACTTTACTTCAAAATAATTATGATTTCGACAATTTAAAATTTTTTTTCTACTTTTTATATTTTGTCATTTTTAGGCGTTTCAAGGCGTCCTAGACGATTTTGGACCTTATTTTGGAATCACCACATTTAGAGCATTAATCTTGATTTTCTCTGTGAAAACTCAACCGGTTTTTAATTGGAATACCATTTATATTGACTCTACTTCAAAATAATTATGATTTGGACAATTTATAATTTTTTTCAACTTTTTTTATTTTTTCATTTTTAGGCGTTTCTAGTCGTCCTAGACGATTTTAAACCTTATTTTGGAATCACCACATTTAGAGCATTAATCTTGATTTCGACAATTTAAAATTTTTTTTCAACTTTTTTTATTTATTCATTTTTAGGCGTTTCTAGTCGTCCTAGACGATTTTAGACCTTATTTTGGAATCACCACATTTAGAGCATTAATCTTGATTTTCTCTGTGAAAACTCAACCGGTTTTTTATTGGAATACCATTTATATTGACTCTACTTCAAAATAATTATGATTTCGACAATTTAAAATTTTTTTTCTACTTTTTTTATTTTGTCATTTTTAGGCCTTTCTAGTCGTCCTAGACGATTTTAGACCTTATTTTGGAATCACCACATTTAGAGCATTAATCTTGATTTCGACAATTTAAAATTTTTTTACAACTTTTTTTTTTTTTCATTTTTCGTCGTTTCTAGGCGTCTTAGACGATTTTGGACCTTTAATTGGAATCA
>JAECXC010000190.1:0-137922 GCA_018152125.1 Drosophila dunni | reverse complement strand
TAATTATTTTCATAAACAAAAATCTTAATCAATTATGTCGAAATGACACACAACCATGCAAAAGAATTAATTAAAGAATACTTATGTCCTCAAAGAAAAGTGTTATATACTTTAGCAAGGAAGCCGATTTTCTTACATTTCAGAATGCTTTCGTTGAAATAATTAATCCCAATAACATTACAAAAGTAATGAGATCAACAAAAAACTAATAGACCTCCAGACATATGCCGAATTTTAAAGAATTTATTATTAACACACACGAAAAGTTATTACATCCAGGAATAGAGAAAATGACAATATTATTTAAAGAAAAATATTATTATCCAGATTATCAAAACTTAATACAGAACATAATTAACGAATGCAAAGTTTGTAATATAGCAAAAACAGAACACAGAAACACTAAGTTAGCTTTCGAATTAACTCCAGAAATCCATAATCCAAGAGAAAAATATGTAATTGATTTTTATATGGTAGACAATAAACAATTTCTATCTTGTATAGACTTATATTCCAAATACGCAACTTTAATAGAAGTAAATGGTCGAGATTGGTTAGAAGCCAAAAGAGCCTTTTAAAAGTATTTAATGACTAGTAAAACAATAGAAATAAAAGCAGATAAAGACTCAGCCTTCCCCACCACAAAATGGTGAAAAAAAGAAGAAGAAAAAAAAACATCCACAACAACTAAAAAAAAGGGTGTTTCCGACATAGAAAGATTCCATAAAAACAGTGAATGAAAAAATTAAGAATTGTTAATTCTGATACTAACCAAGAAAACAAACTAACTAGATTCGAAGTAATACTTACACTTATAACCATAAAACTAAACATAATTCAACTGGTAGAACAGCAGATATTTTCATTTACGCAGGAACTCCTGAGTATGACACACAGCTAAATAAGAAAACAAATAGAAAGACTTAATGAAAAAGAACCGAATTTGAAATAGATACTAGATATAGAGAATCACGTTTAGTAAGATCTAAATCCCCAATATAACAAAAAACACAAATAGACGAAAAACATTATGAAGAAGGTAAACAGAGGTAGAAAAATAACACACCATAAATCAAAAAATAAAAAAAAAAAAAAAAATATAAAAAAAATAAATGAAAAATTCCAGATCAACTAATAACCCGAATCAAGATCATAATTTAACAACTATAATTATAACACTCATGCTACTATAACATTCTATGGCCAAAAAAAATGTCAAAATTTGGTATATATTCAACCCTAAATTACTAAAATATGACTCACTAAAACATATAAACGCTGAAAAAATAATAAATATTAAAACATCAACTTGGCTTAAAACAACTACTAACGAAATTTTAATTATTTCCCATATTCCACGCGAAATTATAAATACTGTACTATACGACATTATTCCATACCCTGACTAAAACAAAGACATTTTGACCGAAACTATACATGACACTTACTACTTACAAAACAATAAAGCATTCACAGCAACCAATAAAAATCTAGTTATGAACAAATGTATTACTGGAATATTAAAGCAAGATAAAACCGAATGTAGATATTCAAAATCCCATAAAAATTATGAAATCAAGTATGTAGAATTAAACATTATGTTAACATGGAACTTACCGAAAACTGTACTAAACCAAAATTGTATCAACCGAGATATTATTATCGAAGGAAACAATATGATAAAAGCTATAAATTGTTCAATCCAATTAGATGAAATTCAAATAACTAATACTATGCTAGATACACACAAATTGTCTACATAAATAATAATATAACCAAACTAGAACCATTGTCATATGTCCAAACTAAAGAAATTATCCAACAACAAACAAAATTGTACAACACATTCCAAATCATAACTATAACAACTTTAACAATTATTTTAATCATACTTATATTATACATTACCTTTAAATATAAAAATATCCCACAAAAATTATTGTTAATTATAAGAACAAAAAAGATCAACCCCAAACATACAATCAAATATTCAAAATGATACACAAACTAAAACAGAATTATATCCAAATGTAACTGAAAATGATATTGAAGAAATTGTAATAGATCCAACACTATATCCAAAATTAGCCGCCTGAGGACAGGCTCATTTCTTAAGGATGGGGAAGTAACATATGTAGATACATACGTACCCAAACCCATACACCACACTTATTATTTATGTTAAAGATTTCTTTCCCACAAAAACTAATTTAAACACTACCGAAAAATCAAATGGTGACAATAACAATTCTGGCTTCCCACGAACGTATTAAATATCATAAACAATTCGCCAGAATCGTTATTCCCATCATTGGGGTTAAAACTGCTGACGTTACACAAATCCTGGCCGAACTCTCTCAATCTCTTCAAGATCGAGATCTCTCTCTATTTACATAGGAGCCAAAAGCTCAATGAGTCCAAAGTCCAATTTATAAAAACTCAAAACCGAGGTTTGTTTAACGTTATCAGAACATAGGATAAGTAGTCTAGTTTTGTACTCCGTAGCTTCGAGTTTATTAAATAAAGTTTTATATTTTTTTTATAAACTATTTACCGAAGTATGTAATTATATACTTTATGGGGTCGGCCACGCCTCCTTCTGCCTGTTATGCACATTTCGCTTCGGACAAACCTAATAGACCCCTCTACTCTTTTTAGAGTACGGGGTCTAATAACATGGAACATATCCAACACAAATATAAAACAAAACTGCCAAGAAAGTAATGCAGATCTTGATATTCATGGTAATAAAATTATTATGGTCAATCAATGTAAACTACAAATAAATGACATAATTTTTAAGCGACAACTACTTACAACCCGAAGTAGATCTAACACCTTTAAATCCACCAATAGAAATAATCAAAGTCAAACATGATCAAACATGACGAAATTGTAAAACTTGTATCGCAAAATAATGTCTTTTCATTATTAAGCCATATAAAAATAAACAAATTCTCGAACACAGTTTAACCCAAGGAACAACAACAAGAAAAACAAGAAGGAAAAGTACAGTCGAGCACGCCCAACCGTATAATACTCTCTGCATTTTTTTTCCGGTTAAATTATTTAAATCGGTATCAATATATTACAATGTATTGTACTTGCATTAAAACACGTTGAAACAAAAACAATCTAAGCAAAATCACACATACATTTGTTTGTTTGTGTGCGAATACACACACGTTTGACATTATATGTGTTTATACATGTACATATGTATGTGTGTATTCGGCCAGCGACTGCCGGCCGCGCTGTCGCCACACAAGCAGCGAAAACGTTTCTGTCTCGCTTGCACTCATTAGTGGTATTGCGTTCAGTTATCAATATTGTAACGCTTATAGTTTTCTTGTTTATTGTCCGATTTCAATGCGACTTTTTAGGATAGTTTGATTTAGTTAGCCTCCACTCGAATTATACAATTACAATGCTGTACTATATGAACAAATGCCTGTGGGCGTAAGGAGGTATTTTTATGTATTGTGGGAAAAGGGGGCGTGGCAGTCAAAAATTTTAAATGCCAATGCATTTGCGCTGCCGCTAGGAACCTCCACACCAAAATTGGTGATCCTAGGTGCCATGGTTACTGAGATATTCGCCGAAAACACCGTTTTTTCCGAGGTGTGTCTAGTTTTTTGCTCATTGTGGGTGAATGGGGCGTGGCATCGAAAAAAAGAAAGATTCTTGTATTGACTGACTAAATATGTGATCGATTGACACCAAGCTCGAACTTGTAGCTCTTACCATCTCTGAAATCTGTTTGTTCATACGGACAGACAGACAGACAGACAGACAGACGGGCAGACGGACAGACGGACATGGCTATATCGACTCGGCTTGTAATGCTGATCAAGAATATATATACTTTATGGGGTCTGCCACGCCTCCTTCTGGCTGTTACATACTTTGCACAAACCCAATATACTCTTGCAGAGAGTATAACAAGTAAGAAAGGCTACAGTCGATCGAGCCGACTGTAAAAGACACCGTACTCCCACAGTAATGCGCATTTGTATTAAATTTGAATAACAATTTTATAACGAAATATAAAAATTTAAATTTATATGTACATTTTAAATTGATATTTTAAAACAAGAAGGAAAAGTACAGTCGAGCACGCCCAACCGTATAATACTCTCTGCATTTTTTTCCCGGTTAAATTATTTAAATCGGTATCAATATATATGTGTTTATACATGTACATATGTATGTGTGTATTCGGCCAGCGACTGCCGGCCGCGCTGTCGCCACACAAGCAGCGAAAATTTTTCTGTCTCGCTTGCACTCATTAGTGGTATTGCGTTCAATTATCAATATTGTAACGCTTATAGTTTTCTTGTTTATTGTCCGATTTCAATGCGACTTTTTAGGATAGTTTGATTTAGTTAGCCTCCACTAGAATTATACAATTACAATGCTGTACTATATGAACAAATGCCTGTAGGCGTAAGGAGGTATTTTTATGTATTGTGGGAAAAGGGGGCGTGGCAGTCCAAAATTTTAAATGCCAATGCATTTGCGCTGCCGCTAGGAACCTCCACACCAGAATTGGTGATCCTAGGTGCCATGGTTACTGAGATATTCGCCGAAAACACCGTTTTTTCCGAGGTGTGTCTAGTTTTTTGCTCATTGTGGGCGAATGGGGCGTGGCATCGAAAAAAAAAAGATTCTTGTATTGACTGACTAAATATGTGATCGATTGACACCAAGCTCGAACTTGTAGCTCTTACCATCTCTGAAATCTGTTTGTTCATACGGACAGACAGACAGACAGACAGACAGACGGACAGACGGACAGACGGACATGGCTATATCGACTCGGCTTGTAATGCTGATCAAGAATATATATACTTTATGGGGTCTGCCACGCCTCCTTCTGGCTGTTACATACTTTGCACAAACCCAATATACTCTTGCAGAGAGTATAAAAATTAAATTTGCAATTCTCATTGCCAGCATTCGAACCTACGACCCTCACGCAACGATTTCACATCGCGCCGCAACTCTACCATTCGCACCACGCGCTACTTTCAAGGATCTTTCGCTTACTCGCATTTACATGTTATACATACAACTACACACTTGTTTGAAATTATGTGTATGCACATATGTATGTATGCGTGCCAGTGCTAGACTGGTCGGCACGGCAGCGTCGCAGCGTATGCGAGCAGCGCTGATGTCACACAGGCAGCGAAATTGCAGCTAAATTACATAAACTTTCTAACCTTCCAACTTTTTGTTAATGGACGGGTTTTTTAACGCCGCTTTGAGGATAGTTTGATATTATATTTTCCTCCCTTGTAATTAATTTGTAATTTGTAATTTATTTGACTAAATGTCTTAAATCCTGGCTTGAAGTTTAAAAAGTTTTTTTTAGCTCATATGAGAAAAGGGGCGGGGCAGCGCAAAATTTAGAATGACATTGCATTAAGGTTGTCTCTAGCAACCTAAGTGTTCCTAAGTGCCATAGTTACTGAGATATTAACCAAAAACATAAATTTGTTCGAGGTGTCTGGTTTTTTACTCGTTGCGGGGGTGGTAAGGGGCGTGGCAAAAATTTGAAATAAACTTAACCTGCCTGACTTAATAACGGACTTTCATTATAAATTTGGTGGCTCTAGCTTTTGTAGTTTAAAAGATCCAGGTGTTCATAAGGACGGACGGACTGACAGACGGACATTGCTATATTGACTCGGCTGTTGATGCTGATCAAGAATATATATACTTTATGGGGTCGGCCACGCCTCCTTCTGCCTGTTACGCACATTTCGCTTCTGACAAACCCCTCTAATCTTTTTTAGAGTATGGAGTGTAAACAGTTATATTCAAGCTGAGATAACGCGCAACGCTTGGTTCTCAGATACCAGCGGTCTCCCTCAATATTGTAAACTTTAAATCCTCAGTCGACAGAACTTTCACTATTATTTATTAAGCAGATATATGTTAGTCTTAAGTTGATCATCAATAAAGCAAGTTGTCGTGAATTTAAAAATCTCGCTTCGTCTTTTGTGTCAACTTTACCGTTAGAGTGTGTCGCGGTTATTAATCAATTATCTAATTATATAAGCTAATTGTTCAAGCACGAACACATTATATTATATTAACAGAAATTAACAACGCGGCGATTATGTTAAGAAACGATGTAAACCCCAAAATGTATAATCTTAGAATATATTTATTTATCTATGCTTGCGACCCGTTTCCATGCTTGGCAACAAAGCCTAAGATAAAAATTCATCTATTTATAAAACCACGCTCTATCCTGTACGTGGGGTACAATATCTTAGAGGAGAGCTGTGCTCCGATGTAATTTTGTAGCTATATAAGGCCTAGGATTTAAGAAATAAAGTCAGTTCAATTTTTGTGCTCAACCAAAACATGTCTTGATGTAAACTTATTCAGTAATTTTGAAAAGCTTTTTTTCTCGATTTTGCTCCGATTTGTATAAATCCCTAATATTGAATCTGTACTTGAGTTTGCCTATAAGCAACTGCTTACATACAAAACATACATATGTGAAAACAAGAAAGAAAAGTACAGTCGAGCACGCCCGACCGTATAATACTCTCTGCATTTTAGTCCCGATTAAATTATTAAAATCGGTATCGGGATATTACAATGTGCAGTACTTCCATCAAAACACCGTGAAACAAAAGCAATCTAAGCAAAATCAAACATCTGACAGACAGACAGACGGACATTGCTATATCGACTCGGCTTGTGTTCCTGATCAAGAATTTATATACTTTATGGGGTCTGCCGATTACATACTTTTGCACAAACCCAATATACTCTTGCAGAGAGTATAATAATCCCTGACAGCTCATAAGAACAATATTGTTTAACTGTGCTAAGGGAACAGTGGGTGGACAACATGTTATTTTCCAAATAACATTGCCATTACTTAGTATAGATAAAATGGAACTATGCAACATCGTTCCCATTCCAGTTAAGAGCAGTGATGGAATGAAACCAATAAAAATCGATCGAGCAGTGATTGGAGTACATAGTCATCGAGATCAACTTGTCGGACTTTCACGGGAAGATTTTGCAAGATGTTTTCATTTTAACACTGGTGAATACGTTTGTCACAACAAGCAAGCAGTATTCTCCATGGATCAAATCTGTCAGTTTAGTCTTTTCAACGACAAAACATCATCATTATGTCAAGTCACATATACAAACAAAACCTGGATCTTTTTGCCACCTAAACTACGATGGACTTATCAGCGGTCTGCAAAAATCAGCCAGAGTTGGTCAGCTTCCAAGAATCTGGTCTTTATACTGCATACTCTGATTGCATTATACGTATCTCAGTCATTAGCATCGTTACGCACAGTCTAACCACGAGTTCAACGAAAAACGCTTACATACGATTTTGAGAACTTTGACATAATTAAAACAACACAGAACACATTTCAAATCAAAATGGACAAAACAAGTGACGATGAATTGGGACGACTCCAGTCAGAGCTGACGCCAGCGGTAAAAATGGCTAAAAGTTCCTTTTCAATTGCTGCATAATTAATTTCATGTTCGTTTAGGGTTCTACTTGCGAAACAAATTGGTTTTTGGTTTTGAGACAGAACAGCTCCATTGGCTATGTTACTGGCATCAGTTGTAAGACAAAATGGTTTTTCGAAATTCGGATAAACTAATATTGGATCGGATGTTATAAGTACTTTTAATTTTTCAAAAGCAGAAATGTAATTTGGTTCTTTTATATTTATAGTTGCGGAATTTTTGTTTACCTGATGCATCACGTTTCTTTGGCACAATCCAAATTGGTGAGCAATAAGGTGATTTTGATTTACGTATTATACCTTGTTCAATCATTTCTTTGATTTGTTTTTCGACTTCTTCGTCGAATGTTTGCGCATACTTGTATGGACGCTTTTGGATTGGGTCTTCGTGTTTAGTTGGATGACATGCTTAATTGTACTGGTAAAAGTCAAATTTTCACTTTCTTTGTACTGAATGTCACTAAACTCGAAAAGAATTTTGGTCAGTTTGCATATTTCTTCATCGTTTAGATGTTCTAATCGGAATTGATTTGTTTCATTTAATTCATTATTAATAGCGTAATTTACAGCTATGTCGTTTGTTTGGGGCGGATCAAGGCATTGAAATGCGGTCTTGTCTATGACAGAATTCTCACGGTCATATCTCATTGAAAATAGATGATCGTTTAGAATAACTGTTTTTTGTTTTAGTCAATGTTTGCTTCACAGGATTCTAGATATTCTCTACCTAGTAAGATATCGTACTTGTCAGAAAAGTTGTGTAAGTAATATATTTGATGGGTCGGGCAGAGTTTACTAGGGGCAAAAGATACACAATTCTTTAATTGAACAATACCATTTATTGTTTGTACGTTCAATTGGCAAGGTTTTATTGGATATTTTAAAAAGTTTTGTTTCATTAGATTTATGGATGAACCTGTGTCAATTACACAGTTAAAATTTTGTTCATTCATAACTAATCTGATGAAGGGATTGGTTCTTCGCTGTCCGAGGCTACTTGATGAAAATTTTCTGATGTTTCCATCTTAGAGTGGCCACTGGTTTCTCTCTGTCTTTTATGAGGGGGATTAGCAGGTCTTTGACTCTGAGTTTGGTAATTCATTGGGTTTTGTTATCTAGCTTGATCAAGATTTTGTTTGAATTCCTTTTGTAATGCTTCAGAATTTTCTTTTGGTTTATGATTTGGGTTAGCGTTATTTGAGTAACTTGGAGTAGGGTAATAATTTTGATTATTTCCCTTTCCACGGTTTTCATTGCTTGAATTGCTTTGTGTTTTGTTCATTTTGGAATTGTCATTGTTTTGGTTATTACGTTCGTTATAACCATTTTCGTACAATCCTTCGCGTTGAGCTACTTGTTTTAGTTTTGAAACTGTTGTAATGTCATATCGTGCTAATGTCATAAAAATTCTGTCAGGTAATTTTTTTGTAATAACGTCTTTAATTTTCACGTCTTTATTATTCATTGCATTAGTATACAACATAGTGTTCTGGACCTGATTTTCTAACATTAATTTATTGGATATTACAAAAGATTTATACTCTAGGTCTTCAACAAACTTACGGATACTATTATTAAAGTTGGTATTATAGAGACGTCGTAGAAGTTCTTCATACGGAGTTTGGGTTTTAAATTCGTCGATGAGGGCGCTCCTTAACTCTCCCCAGGTTGTGGCTGCTGTCAGCTGCGACACTCGTTGTGCGGATCCGGTGGTCTGCATCTCGATTGCTCCGAAAAGGACACTATGTTGTCTCACATCCTGTGTTGGGTATAGCTGCATTATTAAATCGATCCTCCTTATGAATGCAGTTAGTTCCACAGTTTTTCCGTCGAATACTGGCACTTGTCGAACTTGTCCAAGCGCTTGCTTTAGATGCATTTCGGATAGTTCCATTGGTGAGTTGGTTGCCATGGTGTTGTTGTAGATTTTATTTTTTTTTATTTTGTTGGCAGTTGTCACTTCAAGAATTTTGTTTTAATTGTCACTTCAGGTTTTTGTTTTAATTGTCACTTTTGTTGAATTGTAAGAGACTTACGTTTACAGGGATCAATTAAATGATTTGTAAAGCCCAGAAATAAGCTCTTTATTTACAAGTGTTCAAATAGTCCAGAGGATCTATTTTTTTGTTGAACACTGTTTGGTGTTTTGCGCGGTTTTCTTTGTAATAGCAATTATCTTTGGTATGGGCCTCGACTGATAATTGGGTTAAGTATCGCACGCACTTAGGTTCTTTGGCGGATATAAAGAAAATATTTTTCCCAAATTGTAATGTTTTAACCGTTTCCTTGCCGCAGTAAATTCGCGTGCTCGAATCCTAGAAATTCCTTGGTCGTACAAGGATTTCTTTACAATGGATTGACAAATAAAGGACGATTTCGATTACGAGGATATTTATTTCTTGTATCCTACCGGCTGCGCCAAAAAAACATACTTCGGTAATTAGTTTATAAAAAAAATATAAAACTTTATTTAATAAACTCGTAGCTATGGAGTACAAAACTAGACTGCTTATCCTATGTTCTGATGACGTTAAGTAAACCACGGTTTTGAGCTTTTATACATTGGACTTTGGACTCATTGCGTTTTTGGCTCTTATGTAAATAGAGAGAGATCTCGATCTTGAAGAGATTGAGAGAGTTCGGCCAGGATTTGTGTAACGTTAGCAGTTTTAACCCCAATGATGGGAATAACGATTCTGGAGAATTGTTTATGATATTTAATACATTCGTGGGAAGCCAAAATTGTTATTGTCACCATTTGATTTTTCGGTAGTGTTAACATTAGTTTTTGTGGGAAAGAAATCTTTAACATAAATAACAAGTGTGGTGTATGGGTTTGGGTACGTATGTATCTACATATGTTACTATATAAATAAATAAAATAAAACACTTAACAAGTGTAAATATATTTGTTTTATTTATCTTGTATATCAACATTAGCCGTTCCTCTTTAATTTCGATATTCGCCAATATCTGCATATGTTCATTGGTGGGTATTTTGACCTTTGTTCTTTGCACATCATTATACTCTCTCTGTCTCTGCAAGAGTATATTGGGTTTGTGAAAATGTATGTAACATGCAGAAGGGGGCGTGGCAGACCCCATAAAGTGTATATATTCTTGATCGTCTGTCTGTCTGTCTGTCTGTCTGTGCGTATGAACAAACAGATTTCAGAGATGGTAAGAGCTACAAGTTCGAGCTTGGTGTCAATCGATCACATATTTAGTCAGTCAATACAAAAATCTTTTTTTTTCTCGATGCCACGCCCCATTCGTCCACAATGAGCTAAAAACTAGACACACCTCGGAAAAAATCGGTGTTTTCTGCGAACGCCCCTTTTTTCCCACAATACAAAACAATAATTCTCAACTTTCGTTCCGTTTTTAGACATTTGTTCATATAGTACACCATTGAATTCGAGTGGAGGTTAACTATATCATTGAAATCGGACTACAAACAAGAAAACTAGAAGCGTTATAGTATTGATAATTGAACTCCATATCAAGGTATGAGTGCAAGCGAGACAGAAACATACAAGCGTGATCGAACGTTTTCTCTGCTTCCGTGGCGGTAGCGCTGCCCGCAGACGCTGGCTGCGCCGAATACACACATACATACGGTACAATATAATGTCAAACGTATGTGTATTCGCATACAAACAGTTTGATTTTGCTTAGATTGTTTTTGTTTCACGGTGTTTTGGTGGAAGTACTGCACATTGTAATATCTCAATACCGATTTTAATAATTTAATTTCCAATGTTTCCCCTCGGAGACTATATAAAGCCATGTATGGTGCTGAGGTTGTACCGTACGTAACTGTTTTTAACCGATAATATTTTAACGGTTCTTTTCGATGATGCCTCCAAGCAATCATCTAATGGAATTGATCCTTGGTATTGATCCAAACTTGACGATACATTTTCTCGATGTCTGCGGTAAATACGTATTTATGAGTACGAAAGCGTAGCAAAATGGCTAATAAGTCGATTTCTACTGTCGGACCCGCGTGCAGTATGCTATTTAATGATTATCCCGACGACGTTTTCGCTGATACATCGAATACTACTCGTAGTTTGGTAGTTGTATTGTCTGGCCTCAATACACAATGGTGCGGAATGAAGTAGTGTGAGTTTGGAATCAGATGTTTCCCTACTTTTTTCATATGGCCTTGACATTCATATTCAGCCATCAATTCTCTGTAGCCCTTTTGCGTTTCTGGATCGCTTTCTAAATTTCTTTCCAGAGCTAGAAAACGTCGAGCGGCGTTTACGCAAGACTCCTCCAGCTCTGAAGAGTTTTCAGAGAAAGGTAGTCTTCAGCTGTTTTAACGTTTTGAAGAAAATGCTTCACACATCTCTCCTGCTCCGTTGATTGCGCCGGTTTACATAGCTTCACTTCATCCAATTGCCAGTCTTTCGATGGCCTTGTACAGTGTTTCGTTGCAATGGCGCAGGTGGATGAACCATAAGATGATGACTTGATTGTTCCTGCCATAACCCATCCAAGTTCTGTGTTGTGCATTACCGCCAGTCCCATCTTTTTCATTTGCACTTCTGGCTTAAATAGGGAGTAATAATGTTCCGCGCCAAGGAGGATATCGATTTTTCCCGGTTTGTTAAAATTTGGATCTGCCAAATGTAGATTTGCGGAAACTGACGTTATAGCTGCCTTGTTTGAGTTATTTTCCAAATGCAATAGTGTGTAAAGTTTTTTTTATCGCATTTGAGGCAACAACTTATTTTGCAGAACTTAGCCCAGTGGTCATTGACGAAACAATTTATGCAGATTTTATTCTTCTGCACCCATTCCAATCCTACGTTGACGTTTTGTGATTTTAACTTCTCACAGGCATATAACTTAAGGCCACCTTGCTACCAGAACGGACATGCGGGCATTTTATTTGTTGATGTTTGTGCGCAAGTTCTATGTCTCTCCTTTGTCGGTGCTGGCTTGGCTTCAATAGCTTCCAAATCTAGAAATCGCTACTCCAAAAATGCTAAAAATTCCCTTGATCGGTTGAAGTTCTCTTGCATATTTGAGTGATTGTTCATACAGGGTGTGGTTCAACCGATTAAAATTTTTTTTTTTTAAATAATAAACAGAAGTGGGTCCCAGGTGTCCGTTGTTGTCATGAAAGTTTTTAATTGCCTCTCCGTCATTTGAAATGCTAGGTTGAAATATAAATTTCTGCAAAATGGCTGTGCAAAGGACCCGTTTTTTATTAAAACGATCTAGCAACATTGTCCAGGCTGTCTCATAATTTTATTCTGTCAAGGACAATTGGCAAATTAATCTTCCAGCTTCTCCAGAAAAATTCGGCTTTAAATACCACATCTTTTGAATTGTGGGTAATGAAGTTTCATGAATCATTTTTAAAAAAAGGTCATGGAATTGTTGCTGTTTTAAATAATCGCCATCGAATTTGGGTAATTGCAACGATGAATTTTGGTTTCTCTGTGTTGATGAGCTCGTTGCCTTAGCACTATTTGCTGCTTGAACTCTTAAGACAGCTGTTTCTGCTGATGTAAAATTGTCCAAACTATAGCCCAAACCTATAGTATTCTCAAACTCCCTATAAATCTCATAATGAATCGAAGTTATCTGATTCCATAAGTTCTCTATAACTTGTTTATGAGAAGTGTGCGAGATCTGAGTCATTATTCTGGATAATGAATTCAGCATATCATTTTGCTGCCGTATGAGAGGCTCAATGCGGCTTGTATTATTTGAATTTGCTTTAAATTCTCGCATGCATTTTTCAACTTCTTCTTTCATGTTTAAGTAGTATTTGGCTTCAAAATACTGATGCTTTATTGGAGTATTATTGGTGTATATTAAGCTCTCATATTGGGAATTACCGTCCATGAAAATCTTCCATAAGTTAGATAACTGATTTTTCTAATCAGTGTAATAGGAAGGCTTTTGTTTCCGTGCAGTCGAATCCTTTTTGTAATTCCTAATGAACGCCTGTATCAGCTCGCCAATATTGCTTTATCGTCTAAGATCGTTTCCAAACTTGAGTTGGTAGCCATGATGTTTCAAGTTCGTTGTGTTAGTTTGTAGTGTGCGGTCGAATTTTGAGAACATCTTTAAACTTGGTTTGAGTCTTCACTTAGCCGCAGCTTAAAATTTGGTTTGATGCTCGACTAAGTGAGAACAGTTTAAGCTTTTACACGCTGAGCTTAAAGCGTAGTTCTTTTTGGGTGCAGTAGAAGGGAGAAGTGTTCACAATTAAAGGGAAATAATTAAAAGTCTACAAGTGAAACAAAAGTGGCAGACCAGAAAAGTTAAGACGAATTAATAATTCGTTCAGTAATTATTTACAAAAGGTGATATTTTGTTGTTATTATATTAATTGTGTGAATTAATTTTGTTGTTTTAAACAGAACCCGATTCACAGAGCCCCGATTCTAATTTGCGTAGAGGCCTGCTCGCAGATCGGTGGCTGTGTTAAAGGTTAGTTCCCCCCTGGATTTCATGCTGCTGCATGATATCTTGTCCAGAAAACAAAAGAAACAGCATCTGGAGTGTCGCTCAGATTTTTATTAGAGGTCACACAATTGCACATAACCTTGCTTTGCACATAATTTGCACTGGAACATACTGCCAAGAGACCACCAAATTTAGTCTCGGGACCCGGAGAAAATACCTTCCTCAATTCTGGCTGATTATTGGAGCAGAGATATATCGTCGAGTCCGTCCACTTTACGGATCGTCGTCGCTGTGCATCTTTAATTTTTGGCAATTAATATGTTGTTGTAATTGCATCGACCATTCAATTGATGCTTTAGTTTTCGAAATTAATTCCGCCGACCGGTTTTGTAGTGCGTCTACCGCACCAATAAACATGAAATTCAATGTATATAAAACTTAAAAATGAAATGATATATTGTTAGATAATTTAAATTTTGTGCCATTTAAGCAAGACTATGAAACCTTACTAAACTATTTCTTAATCTAGGCAATAACTTCAACTTCAACCCAACCTCTATACTTTCGCCTGGATGGGTTTAGTTGTGTTCCGCTTCGGCAACCAGCAGACGCTACGGTTGCAGGAACGGAACACACCCGATATCGACACGAACCCCTCAACAACAAATCGGTCGAAGACACAGCGATTTGTAGGTCGGTCGATCATTGGGGACAAGCACAGCAACGCGTTGCACTGCTGTCACTATCGGTGTATTCCGTCTCAGCAGCCAGCTGACGCTACGGCCACAGATACGAAACACACACGATATCGGTGGATCCACGCGCCAACTAATCGGTCGAAGCCACAATATCGAGCGGTGGTCCCTCCGTTTTGACACTGGCACACTAATCACTGTCTACAAATTAATACAAAACTATTGGCACATGACGATATATTTCTGTTCAATGTTAAATTATTTATTTATAATGACTTTCGTTTAATTTCTAGGGCTTTAGACAATGTTAAATCCTTGCGCGGTGTTATTGGCGCGCCGTCCCTAACCACACATAAAACCCTTTTAAGGGACTCTCGTGGCTCACCTCGTCGTCAATATATGCGTGTGTCGTCACTCGCTTGGTCGTTCCTGTTCGACGAGGTGTCTTCGAAGTTCGTTGTTAACAGCTGGGTCGTTCCTGGTCGTTGTTGTCTGATCCGTGTCCAATGTCGTTCCTGTGGTTGTCTTTGTTGTTGTATCGTTGCTCCCTCGTTGTCTTTGTTCTTTTTTCCAATGTTAATCTACCGCCGCGTGGCCTTGTACTTGCCGTCGAAGTTTTCGCACTTGTAACTTGTAAGTCTGCTCAAGATCAACTGCCGCTTGTCAAAAATTCTGCTAGCATCCATGGCGTTGCCTGTTGGCATAATGCCTGCAGCCAGGTCTGTTGCCATGCATGTCGCGTCGTCTATGCGTATATGTGTATGCGTGTGTGCCAATGCTGCGGATGTTCTTCCTACCTCGCTCTCCGCGATCCACTGCGCATGTGTCGTTTCTCTTTGTTTTTCTATTCAGCGTTGTTGTGCCGTGCACTGCGCATGTGTCCTCTCTCGATTGTGATCGCCCTGCTGCTATCGTAAGCCAACACGCTGTCTTGTGTTGCTTACATCGCTCTCCTCCTCTCGTCGTACACTGCCGGCCGGCAGTAATGGGACGGTGCCCGAAAAATATTAAACTGGCAGTTTTCGGCCAGTACCATAAAATGATTGTGCGCCTTATTTATGGGGCATCACAATGAATTATTACTCTTTTATTTTTGCAAATCTCAAATAATTGATATATAATGGTTGCGTCTTTGGTTACTAAAATCTTGCTAAAATGAATTTGTTTGTGAATTATAAAAACTCTTATGAGAAGCTTTGTTTTGGAATTTAGCCATGAAATACCTTTATTTGGAGAAATTGTTCAATTAATTATCTTAAATTTGTAAATAAATAATTAAGTCGTCACCTGCATAATGTACATTCTTAATCCACCGTAACTCGTAATCTTAGGTCTTGTATAGGGGCAGTAATGTCAAATTACTATGTATACTGCCTAGGTAGGGAGGGTAAAGAAGGAAAATGCGTCAGCAAAGCATCAGCATCAGCAAAGCGTCAGCAAAGCATCTCTCCAATATTTGATACAAGAGTCCGAGTGAGTTATTTGTTTGACAGGGGAAGATATTATCAATTTAAATTTTGTTCCAAACCACAGTAGATTATCCGACAGTGCACTTCTCTTTTCTTTTTGTGACGTATCAGAAGACGAGGCAAGAACCCCAACCCATCCGTCGAGCTATCGTCCTATAGAACCGGATAATAAGCAGCCTTCTAATACACAGTGACTTGCTGGATTTTGAAGAGAAGCAAAATTCACTAGGTGCATAACGAGCACAACAACGCACTCTAGTGAGACACTACTACTACACTACCACTACTACACTACTGGTTCACTACAAGTGTATAGACCCGTTGGAGGATATACAAATTAACCAAAATATTTGGAATCCAAAATGTGGTAATTCCAAAATCGTAATTTGTTATCTTAGCGCAAATTACATTAAACAGATCTATGAAATTACTCAAATAATCTAATAGATTGTTTCTGAAAAGTTGCCAGTGATGGCTGATTTGTCAGATCCAAATTTTGTCTAACTAAATTCGTGGTTGTCAATTCGGCCTTGTCTCCTCTGAGTCTTACCACTGGTGGGGGATTCCGATTTGTCCAAAGTCAGTGTCCGTATTAGTCTTGTCTGACTCTTACCGCTGGTGAGTGAAATCAGATTTGACTGGGTATCTAAATAGTCGGGGTCACCAAATGTTCACTTGTCAGTGAGTTTTCCGTTCTTACACTTTGAGTAAGGCCAGAGGGTTTTTCAAATATCACTTTGAGCCAGATATTTGGATGAGTATCGGAATGTTCTGAGAGTGTATTGCACGCTAAGAATGTTTCTTGAGTACTGATTTTATTGGAGAAATATATGGTGAAAAATCGAGAACTACTTTAAGTAAGAACAAATTGCAATTTCATAAGTATTACAATTCAGTGTCGGACAGTCAATCGCGAAAAAGCTTGGCAGTGTGTGTTTCGTTACAGCAAAACGAAAACTACAACTGAACTGACGCTCGCGACAGCTGCACTGCCGAATACAGATCAAACTTACATGCTAGCTTAAGTATAAGAGTTTTCTACACTACTGGACAATTCGATAAAATCGTTAATTTAAACTTATCCTAACAATTCATTATTTTCCTTATTCTAAATAATTCTTGTGATCCAACATTCCGGCCACCTTGAAGGATCGCCTTCAATCCCTTGGTTGACCTAGCAGCAAGCGCCGGCCGCCGGCTGATCTGCTGCATGTCCAGTCCTCCGACGAGAGATTAGCCTCCACTCCATCTTCCTTCCGCGGCCAGCTGAAGGATGCTCTGCTTCTAGTAGGATGAGTCCTAGAACTCCTTCACCAGGCTCCCCACGAAAATGTGGCTCCTTCTCCAAGTATCGCGTGCCACGTCGAGCGAATAAGCTTTACGCTGTTAAAATGAGAGGTTTAGTGGATCTTGCTGTAAACTCAATATGAACAGCATTTGATGCAAAACACACGAACACCGCTGTATACACTTTTGGCGGAGCTCGTCCTCTTATCTTTACCAGCACATCTGTGGCACCGCACAACTCTATACATAGATGCATTAAAGAGATTCGTCCTTCAAAATCGTCCGACTTTTGACTGTATATAGTCAGCGATTGCAATCTTACTAAGCTAGATAGTAAGACGAGTACTGAGTATTCTTTAAACCCTTGAGGCCAATGTCTTTTTACCATGCAACGAAGCCGAACGAACTGATCGAGTTTCTGAACGCCAAACCCTCTTGACGACAAATCGGCTGGATTTGATGACGTCAGTCCATGTTTCCAAGATACATTTTTTGCCATCTCTTCGAGGCCTGCAACTCGATTGGCTACAAATGTTGCTAGTATTGAACGGGAAGTTTCCGAATCATTCGAGAAACTCGTATTCTCGATTCGACATCGGTCCAACGCGTATATTTGGGCTAAAATGTACGCGAAAGATTCTAACAATGTTTTTCGCTTGGTGGGACTTAGTCTGGCCAAGCTACCAACCAAGTGATACCGAAAAGTATCCAAACTTGGTGTCCACCTTATGCCAAGCGTTTTTGTCGAATCGGCATCATTGGAAATCCAAAGTTTCTCATTTCCGCCTTCATCTAATACGTTATGATGGTTTGATAACCATTTTGCCAATTGAAGTTTGCCCGCTTTGATATCTGCCGTGAGGGCAGGTCGGTTCAGACGGAACCTAAAAAATTAACAAATTAGATCCCTCTGAATAGCAGGTCCCACCACTACTACTCCAATTTTGGCGGAACTGCTATCAGGTCTCAGGACGCACTGGTGTGAAAGGGTGTAATGTGGTCCTGGTGGAACTTCTGTATCCATGAAAACCATTCGACCAAATTCAAGATACCTGTTCATGAAACTCGAATATACATTATGAACTTCCAACTTCATGGAAAGTACATATGTCTTTGCAACTTTTGATGATCCCAGCACTTTGGGATCAGTCATGCAAGTCAAATTGACACCAAAGTGTCCAATCAGCAATTTGCGAACTCTGTCCCGAGAGCTTTGTTTGCAAATGATGTGCTCGGCAGAATACAAAGCATTTTGAAAAAGGAGTCGGCTCCCAGAAGCATATCTATTTGCTGGGGCTTGTGGAACTCAGGGTCAGCCAGTTCGACATTTGCTGGGATCTTCCACCTATTGATGGGAAGATCACAATCTGGCTGCCTGCTACAAATCGATTTCAGCACCCAAAATTGGCGCTAAACTGATGTCTCGATACACGAGACGAAACTATTGTCGAGACTTTGCCTTTTGCAGTCAATCTCGACTGTCCAACCGACTTGACGGTTAAGCATTTGTTTTTACGTTGAAGGCGTAAGGCTTCAGCGAGGTCTTCCGTCATGAAGTTCACCTGTGATCCTGAATCCAAGAAGACTCTAGCGTTTCGATTCTTACCGAATCTGTCTTGAACTTTAACAACAGCCGTTGCCAGGATTACCTGATCGATTTCGCTAGCATAATGATCAACATGGGCAGGATGAGCAGAAGCCTGTGATGTTTCTTTGAGTGCGTATTTATGACGAGAACAAACCCTACACTTCGACGCAGTACAGTTGGACACTCTGTGTCCCGAATGTAGACAATTTATACAAAGTTGACATGATTTTGCGAAATTAAATCTTTCGTCAACTGGAAAATCTGCGAACCCTTGGCAGTTTCCAATCACATGGTTGGCACTGCAAAAGTTGCGCTTGCGTTCCACTTCTTTCTCGACATTCGTACATGCAAATGACGACTTTCTTGTATGTTCTTTGTCGGATTTCTGCTTCATCCGGGACTTTGAACTTTCTTCAGCAGATAAGTGCTGATATCGCCTGTTCAAAGCCACAACGCAATCGGCCCATTTCGGAAAAGTGTTATAGTCAAGTTGCTCCTCATACTTCGACTTCGTGTGAGGATTATCCTTTGACATAACTATTTGGTTTAAAATTGCGTTAGCGAAATCCTCCTCATTCCCAACTGACATTAGCGAATCAAAAATGGCCGATACCGAGTCAACCATTGTGCGAATTCCAACTGCTAATGGCTTGGACATCGGCTCAATGTCGAACAACTGGGCGAGAGTGTCAAAAAAGATAAGGCATTTGTTATCGTAAGCTCGACTCAGACTTTCTAATGCATTCGGGTAATTCGCATCAGATACCTGATAAGCCTTTATTGTTCCCAAAGCCTCGTCTGATAGACATGATATCAAGTGATTGAATTTTTCAATATTTGATAATGAACGGTCAGAGTCTACCAAACTTTCAAACAGACCAATAAACTGTTTGCACTCTGAAGTTTTCCGCTGAACCTAGGCAATTTAAGTTTGGGCAAGTGCGAATGGTGAGACACTGGAGCACGGTCAACAACTTCAAATTTGCTAAGAGCAGCCATATATGATGACCGTGCAAGAATGCAAGTTTCCTCAAGCATTGAGCGGCTAGTATTGTCAGGATCTATTGCATCGATCTCTGACTGCAGATCCATAGCTTTGGAAATGTACGAATTTAATATATCTAGCCGGCACTGAATCTCAAATTTACTTGGAGTCGCCATTTTATTAATGAGTAAACTCCTTTGGCGCTCTATGTCGCTCTTTACTTTTTCCAATTTAACAAATCATTGATTTAAACGAGCACTAAGCCAAGTTTCGTCGACATCCACTATAGTCTCATTATAATCTACTTTGTTTGCCATAGTGACTAATTAAATGTTGGCTTTATTCGAATGCACTTAAGTGTACTGTCACAACGACAGTAGTTGTTCAATATAAACGAATCGAAGAGTAATGACAATCAGCTGGCTAACTACACTTCTCGAATAGCAGAGCTAACCACAACTAATCAAACGCAGGCGATTGCAGAAAAGCGCTGACAACAAAAAAAAAGTAATAATCTACCCAAACGCACCAGCTGATTAGCGATGATGATAGTTGGAATAACTATTCGACTGCACACTCAGTAAAAACAACAACAGCGCATGCGCAGGTAGACAAACGATGCGATCTACCAACAACAACAGCGCATGCGTAGGCAATGATGCTATCTACCAACAACAACTAAAGGGCTTGCAGTTAATCAGCGTACGTTTGTATGTTTGCTAGCGCGACACAAACAAAGCAAAGCAGAAGCAAAGTAAAGCAATAACAAAGTACAAGCTAACTCCCGCCAGCCAACTCCAACAGCAGTATGTATGTATGTAAACGCGAACTGCGCTTTACTTATGTGCAAATTATGTGCAAAGATCAAAGGTCAAAAAACTCACCACCGAAATATGTAGATTGGCGAATAGCGAAATTAAAGAGGAACGGCTAACGTTGATATGCGAAATAAATATAACAAATATATTTGCACTAGTTAAGTGTTTTTGGTTTTATTTATGTATATTTATTCGATTCGATTTGTGTGTTTTGCGTCAAATAGCCTTTCAATAAATCACAAGTATATATCAGTGCCGAAACGCAATGTCTTTATTGTGCATCAAACGGAGCAGTACTTTTCTATGTACGTTCACGAATATGTATTATGCGCCGCTTCTACGCTTGCACTTTCTATTCTCCTATGCACTGACTCGTTTGGGCACTGTTACCTAATCAGAAGAGTCGCTCTTGGACTCAATTTTGGGATTATCTCCAAGAAGGGCGTCTTCGACTCCTGGCTGTTATAATCCAAAATCCCACTAAAGTTAACAGCTCCAGGGCTCCAATCAAGCCTAGAAATGTCTTATAGACCAACGAATTCGATTGAAAGTCCCTGCTCGGTCGCCATGAAAAATCGTAAACTACTTTTAAATAAGAACAAATTGCAAGTTCTTAAACAATACAATTTATTGTTGGACAGGCAATCGCGCTTGGCAGCGTGTGTGTGGTTTAAGCGAGACGAAAATTACAACTGGCCTGGCGCTTGCGACAGCTGCATTGCCGAATATAAATCAAACATACATGCTAGTTTAAGTATAAGAGTTTTTATGCGTATATTACTGGACAATTCAATAATCTCAGTACTATCATGATCCAACACCATTTGTAATATTAACCCGAGCCTTTTGTAAAGTGGCACTCTGATTTTGTCCAAAACGGTTTTGGTCGAATAAATTTTAACGAATATTTTGTCGAGGTGGAAATTGTACTGGTCTTGTCGGATTTGGTACGGATGGTAATGGTCGAGGTAAGTAGTTGCTAGTATGAGGCATATTGTAATGTTGTTGTAATTGATGAAATGGTTGTTGATAATATGGTGGATGATTTGGATTTGGATATGTATTATTTGGTTGGAGAAATGTTGGAAATTTATGAAAATTGGGATTGGTTGGGAGTGGCTTTAATTCTTTTTCTTGTTTTGTTTCAGTGGAATTAAATTTTGGCAAGATTGATCTTAAAGATTTTTTTCTTTCAATAAATTTATAAGCGATCTTAAATCGGGAATTTCGCAATTTATAATTCTAATGCAGATGTTAGTTGGCAACTTTTGGATCAAATCGTCAATACTAGTTTTAATTAACCGCGAGTACAGTGTTTTTTCATCGATATTATTCTCTAGTTCTAGCTTACTAAAGTACGCCTGCGTTGTTCATCTTCCTCCAGAAATTCGCGAACGTTCCCCTTCAAAGGTTTGTTCCTGAAGTCCTCCAGAAGGATGTGATTGCTCGTCTGGGTTTTATGGTTGAGTACCAATTGCTTCCGACCAATTGCTGGATAGATAGGTGTTGAGATTATTTATGCCAAGGCATAGCATAACATCAGCACTGACGCAAAGCTCTACGAGGCCAAATATGATCGGTTGTTGGCGTATATCGTTGGTGTTGTATAATGCCAAGATGTAATCAATTCGATTGACAAATGTGTAGAGAGTTTTTTTGTCTCGCTTGAATTTTTCAACATCTTTTAGTTGATTTATAACTTGTGCCATGCTGGCATCGAAAAGCGCTGCTGCTCCTTCTTCCATTTTGATTTTATTGTTGAAATATGTTTAATTTTATATTTTTTTACTTTTTTATACTATCTGCAAGAGTATATTGGGTTTGTGCAAAAGTATGTAACAGGCAGAAGGAGGCGTGGCAGACCCCATTAAGTATATAAAATCTTGATCAGCATCACAAGCGGAGTCTATATAGCCATGTCCGTCTGTCTGTCCGTCTGTCCGTATGAACAAACAGATTTCAGAGATGGTAAGAGCTACAAGTTCGAGCTTGCTGTCATTTGATCACATATTTTGTCAGTCAATACAAGAATCTTTTTTTTCCGATGCTACGCCCCATTCGCCCACAATGAGCAAAAAACTAGACACGCCTCTGAAAAAATCGGTGTTTTCGGCGCATATCTCAATAACTAACATTTTTTCCCACAATACAAAACAATAATTCTCAGCTTTCGTTCCGTTTTTAGACATTTGTTCATATAGTACAGCATTGTAATTGTATAATTCGAGTGGAGACTAACTATATCAAGCTATTCTAAAAATACGCATTGAAATCGGACTACAAAAAAGAAAAATAGAAGCGTTTAATATTGATAATTGAACGCCATGTCAAGGTATGAGTGCAAGCGAGACAGAAACATACAAGCGTGATCGAACGTTTTCTCTGCTTGTGTGGCGGCAGCGCGGCCCGCAGACGCTGGCTGCGCCGAATACACACATACATACATATAATGTCAAACGTATGTTTATTCGCATACAAACAGCTGTTTGATTTTGCTTTGATTGTTTTTGTTTTACGGTGTTTTGATGGAAGTTCTGCACGTTGTAATATTTGATACGGATTTTAATAATTTAATCGGGATTAAAATGCAGAGAGTATTATACGGTCGGGCGTGCTCGACTGTACTTTTCTTTCTTGTTTACTTTTTTATTTAAGTTTTTATTTTTAGACCCCGTACTCTAAACAAGAGTAGAGGGGTCTATTAGGTTTGTCAGAAGCGAAATGTGCGTAACAGGCAGAAGGAGGCGTGGCCGACCCCATAAAGTATGTATATTCTTGATCAGCATCAACAGCCGAGTTGATATAGCAATGTCCGTCTGTCCGTCCGTCCGTATGACGGACTACAAAAGCTCGAGCCACCAAATTTATAATGAAAGTCCGCTATTAAGTGAGGCAGGTTAAGTTTACTTCAAATTTAGACACGCCCCTTACCGCCCCCGCAAACAGCAAAAAACCAGACACACTTCGAAAAAAAAATGTAGTTTTAGGCCAATAACTCAGTAACTATGGCACTTAGGAACACCATTAGCAGGTTGCTAGACAGCCTTAATGAAATGCCATTCAAAATGTTGAGCTGCCACGCCCCCTTTTCTCATATGAGCTAAAAAAAAACTTTTACACTTCAAACCAGGATTTAAGGCATTTAGTCAAATTATACTGTGTTTATAATTAATTATTTGTACAGGAATATCATATCAAACTACCCTCCAAGCGGCGTTAAAATCCGTCCATTACCAAAAAGTTGGAAGGTTAGAAAAATTATGTAATTTATCTGAAATTTCGCTGCCTGTGTGACGTCAGCGCTGCTCGCAGACGGTGCGACGATGCCGTGCCGACCAGTGCTAGGCACGCATACATACATATGTGCATACACATAATTTCAAACGAGTGTGTACTTGTATGTATAACATGTAAATGCGAATAAACGGAACATGATTGAAAGTGGCGCGTGGTGCGAATGGTCGAGTTGCGGCGCGATGTGAAATCGTTGCCTGAGGGTCGTAGGTTCGAGTGCTGGCAGTGAGAATTGCTAAATTAAATTTTTTTTTAAATATCAATTCAAAATGTACATATAAATTTTAATATTTAAGTTTTGTTTTAAAATTTTAATTCAAATTAAATACCAATGCGCATTACTATGGGAGTACGGGGTCTTTTACAGTCGGCTCGATCGACTGTAGCCTTTCTTACTTGTTCTTAATCGTTTAATTATTGTTCTTAATTGTTTAATTTTTCTTAATAATTTTCACTTTTATTATCATTAATGTTCGTTAAGGCTCATTTAGTTTATAACTTAGCTATCTAGTTTGTTGAATTTGTTTGTACAGATAGCACTTACGATTGTTATTGAGATAACCATGTAAATTTGGATTTATTTTCTCTCCGAATTCTATTGCGTTTTCTTGAATTATTTTCAAGTTTTTAGACCCAGTACTCTAAAAAAGAGTAGAGGGGTCTATTAGGTTTGTCAGAAGCGAAATGTGCGTAACAGGCAGAAGCAGGCGTGACAGACCCCATAAAGTATATATATTCTTGATTAGCATCAATAGCCGAGTCGATATAGCCATGTCCGTCTATCCGTCTATCTGTCTGTCCGTCTGTCCGTCCGTCTGTCTGTCCGTCTGTATGAACAAAAGGATCTCAGAGACTATAAGAGCTAGAAAGATGATAGGGGTCGCAAACGAAAGGTACAATACCCAAGCAGTACAAGTTTGTTTTTGTTTTTTGACACGCCCACTCTAGGGCGTTCTATCTTCATATAAAGGTAAATGCACAGGTAAAACTAGAATGTTTTAGTATAGAAAACTTTTTTGTTAGCTATGCTATCTGAACCAAACACGGGAAGTACATGTCTAGGACGTAGATGTACTGACCAAGTTTGATACAAATCGGACAACTATATCGTATAGCTCCCATAGGACCGATCGGTCAAAAATACGCTCCAAATATGAAATAGTATGAACAATTTTGCGTTAACTAAGCTATATTAATCAAACTCACACAGAATACATCTGCCAGTAATATATATATGCTGACCAAGTTTGATCCAAATCGGACTACTATATCGTATAGCCCCCATAGGAACGATCGGTCGAAATATGCTCCAAACATGAATTTGTAGGAGAAACTTTACCAAGCTATATTAATCAAATTCACACAGAATATAATTGCCATCAATATATACATACTGACCAAGCGAGGCGACTATAGGATTTCTTTCTTGTTATATTATTAATTCGTTTTGTCTGCCTGGCACAGGTACCACAGTTGAGAGTATATCTCACATTTTCGAAAGTAGTCGCATTGAGATGAATGACTGGCATTATATTGAAAATTGCAATTTACAACAGTTGCGAAGTTTTTGCAAAGCAACCATTTTCTAAATGTGGCATTATTTTATTAATATTGTCCATATAGTTTTATATATATTCTTATAAAATGCGAATAGTGTTATGCGTTGTGTAATTATTTTTTGAAATCTTTTTACTTTAGAGGGATGATCGACATCGACCAGAAGATCAAGTGCTGATGCGTGCACTTCGCGATTTCAATATTCCAAAAATTGTCACAGATGACCTTCCCGTGTTTATGGGACTTATTGGAGATTTATTTCCTGCATTGGATGTTCCACGAAAGCGTAATTATGAATTTGAAGCAATAATTAAACGATCCACGATGGACTTAAAGCTTCAGCCCGAGGATGGATTTATTTTGAAAATCGTGCAGCTGGAAGAGCTTTTTGCAGTGCGCCACTCTGTATTTATTATTGGGTTTGCAGGAACTGGAAAATCAGAGGTGTGGAAAACTCTTAACAAGACTTATCATAACCAAAAAAGAAAGCCGCATTATAATGATCTTAACCCGAAGGCTGTAACGAATGATGAGTTGTTTGGAATTGTAAACCCGTCAACCCGGGAGTGGAGGGACGGGCTATTTTCAATAATAATGCGCGACCAGGCTAATTTGGGAGGTTCAGGTCCGAAGTGGATTGTCTTAGATGGAGACATTGATCCCATGTGGATTGAGAGCTTAAATACTGTAATGGATGATAATAAAGTTTTAACTTTAGCAAGTAACGAGCGAATTGCTTTAACTAAAGAGATGCGTTTGCTTTTCGAGATTGCATCTTTACGAACTGCAACCCCTGCGACTGTGTCGCGTGCGGGAATATTGTATATTAATCCTCAGGACTTGGGATGGACACCATTTATACAGTCTTGGCTGGGGACTCGTGCGAACTCTAGTGAAGTTTCAACCCTAAATGTACTGTTTGATAAATATGTACCTGCTTTACTGGAACTGTTTCGAGGACGACTTAAAAGTATTACACCTATTTCCGACATCGCACGATTGCAAATGACATGCTTTTTATTAGACAGCATGCTTACGCCACAGAATGTACCACATGATTGCCCAAAAGATTGGTATGAAATATATTTTGTCTTTAGCATTGTTTGGGGATTCGGATCACCACTATTCCAGGATCAGATTATTGATTGGCGTAATGAGTTTAGTAAATGGTTCCAAAATGAATTTAGAGCCGTAAAATTCCCATCTTCTGGAAATATTTTTTCTTATTACATTCATAACGAGTCCAAAACGTTCTTGCCATGGACTAATCTTGTACCTGATTTCGAGCTCGATCCAGATCTTCCACTACAATCAAATCTTGTTAATTCTGCCGAGACAACACGTTTGCGATTTTTTATGGATACTTTAATAGAAGAAGATCATCCAATCATGTTGATTGGGCCGTCAGGATCTGGAAAGACAATATTAATGAATGCAAAGTTAAACACTCTTCCGACTGATAAATTTGCAGTTACAAACGTACCCTTTAACTTCTATACAACATCCGAAATGTTGCAGCGAATCTTGGAGAAACCGCTAGAGAAAAAAGCGGGTCGTAATTATGGACCTATAGGAAATAAAAAAATGATTTACTTTGTAGATGATATGAACATGCCCGAGGTAGACAAATATTTTACTGTTCAACCACATACTTTAATAAGACAGTTTATGGACTATCACCATTGGTATGATAGAATTAAAATGACACTAAAAGATATTCATAAGTGTAATTTTGTGGCATGCATGAATCCCTCTGCAGGCTCTTTTACTATTAACCCAAGGCTGCAACGACATTTTTGCTCTTTTGCTGTAAAGTAAGTTTTAATGATTAATTTTTGAATAATTTTCTTACATTTTTTTTAGTCAGCCAAGTCAAGAAGCTTTATTTCATATTTTAAACTCGATACTCACGCAACATTTGGAAAATCCACAACACAAGTTTGATAAGGCGATCATAAAGCAGTGTACATCTCTCGTCAATACGGCAATTGCTCTCCATTTAAAGGTGGTCGGCTCATTCCTTCCCACAGCGTTGAAATTTCATTACAACTTTAATCTACGAGACCTAGCCAATATATTTACAGTAAGTCATTAACTTATTACTTATCTTTTATATTTACATTTATTAATCAATAAAATATTTTAAAAAATATTTAGTCCGAAGTATATTAAAAAAAATTATCCAAAGTATTCTTTTAACAAGTAATCCTTCCAAGTTTTATTTGTATACCCTTGCAGAGGGTCCCGAAGTTTATAACGCATTAAACGACACCATTAAGTATATATTATTGATCTGCATCAACAGCCGATGCGTCTGCCCGTCTGTTTCTATGCGAACTAGTCTCTCAGTTTAAAACCTATTTTGATGAAAATTGGTACAAATCTGTATTCCCTCTGCACGCAGTTAATCGTTCAGATCGGACCACTATATCATATATACATATATGTGAACATTTCAAATAAATTCACGCAAAATTAATTTCTGATCATTCTCCATCTGTTGACTAAATTTCATTTAAATCGGTGATTGAAACCACATTATCGCAATATGCATAACAGCAAGGGTATTTAATCTTCGGCGAGCCAAGGATAACCGTTTTTCTCTGTTTTTGATCACATTACTCTGTTAAAAGGCCGCTCGATATACTGGTAGGGCTTATACTTAAACATAATTATTTACTATTTTCATTTCTTTTATAGGGTGTCCTCTATGCAAATAACGAAACATGTTCTAATTTTAATCAAATTATACGATTATGGGTTCACGAATGTTTCCGTGTGTATGGGGACAAGCTTGTGGATCAAATAGATATTGGAAACTTTAGAAAGCTTATGGGTGATGTAGTTCGCAAGGGTATTGAAGGCATTAGTGAGGATGTTATTTATGCACAGCCACACATTTATTGCCATTTTGCCAAAGGACTTTCAGATATTAAATATATGCCAATACCTCACTGGGATCGTCTTAAAGCCTTGCTAGAGGAGGCTCAATCTCGTTATAATGATTATGTCGGAGCCATGAGCTTAGTGCTTTTTGATGATGCCATGTGTCATGTCTGCAGAATTAGTCGAATTTTAGAATCTTCTAGGGGATATGCGCTACTTATTGGTGTTGGAGGTTCTGGCAAACAGTCACTTACCCGTTTGGCTGCTTTTATATCATCGCTTGATGTTTTTCAGATCCAGCTAACAAAAGATTATAGCATTAATGATTTAAAAGCTAATATTGCATTATTGTATTCTAAAGCAGGAGTTAAAAGTACGGCATGTTGCTTTTTAATGACCGACTCCGAAGTGGCACGTGAACAATTTTTAGTACTTGTTAATGATCTTTTAGCGTCGGGAGACATACACGAGTTGTTCGCCGACGATGAAATGGAAAATGTCATTGGAGCAGTCCGCAATGAAGTTAAGCAGCTTGGTATTGTTGACAGTCGTGAAAACTGTTGGAAATATTTTATAGAAAAAGTACGCAGTCTACTAAAAGTTGTGTTATGTTTTTCTCCTGTTGGAACTACGCTTCGGGTTCGCTCTAGAAAATTCCCCGCGCTCGTTAATTGCACAACAATTGATTGGTTCCACGAGTGGCCACAGCAAGCTCTAGAATCTGTTTCTATGCGATTCTTATCAGAAATTACAGTTCTACCAATAGAATTGGCACCTTCCGTGTCAAAGTTTATGGCTTATGTGCATAAAACTGTCAATAATATATCCGAACTATACTTAGCTAACGCTAAGCGATATAATTATACAACACCAAAATCTTTTCTAGAACTCATTTCTTTGTACTCAAAACTATTGTATGAAAAAGTAAATGCTAATTTAGACCGCCGATCTAGGTTAGAAAACGGTTTAATTAAACTAGCTAGTTGCACGAAGGAGGTGGACGCACTTCAGGATGTGCTTAAAGTTCAAGAAGTCGAGCTAAAAATTAAAAACCAGGAAGCGGATAACCTTATTATTGTAGTTAGCACGGAAAACGAAAAAGTTTCGAAAGAACGTGTCTATGCTACAAAAGAGGAAAAAAATGTTCGTCAAATTGAAGAAGATGTGGGTGCAAAGGCTAAATTATGTGACGAAGATTTCCGAAAAGCTCAGCCGGCACTTCTTGCTGCTCAGGAGGCTCTTAATACTCTTAACAAAAATAATTTGACTGAACTAAAATCATTCGGATCACCACCCGACGCCGTTGTTAGTGTATGTGGCGCCGTATTGGTTCTTTTTTCTGTAAATGGAAAAATACCAAAGGATCGTAGTTGGAAAGCATCACGTGGTATGATGGGCAATGTAGATAAATTTCTAGACAACTTAATCAACTATGATAAGAAGCATATTCATCCAGATGTAATAAAAGCACTAGCGCCATATATTCAAGACCCCGAGTTTAACCCTGAAAAGATATTATCCAAGTCATCGGCGGCCGCTGGTCTGTGCTCATGGGTTATAAATATAAATCGATTTTATGATGTGTATCTTGTGGTTGAACCAAAGGAGCGAGCTTTAGTAGAAGCAGAAAAAGAATTGAATGACGCAAGAGATAAACTTACAGCACTAAATCAACGGCTTAATGAACTAGAACAGGAACTTAATATTTTACAAATGAAATTTGATGAAGCAATGGCAAAAAAACAGAAATGTCAAGATGAAGCAGATAAAACTGCTTTTACAATAGATATAGCCAATCGACTTATTGGAGGTCTGGCAACAGAAAAAGTTCGATGGATTGATTCAGTAAAAAGGTAAGCATATTTAAATAAACTTTAAATTTTATAATTGTGTCTAATTGGTTGTTTATAACAGCATAACAATGGGGATAAGGCAACTGCCGGGCGACATATTAATAATCTCATGTTTTATATCATATGTAGGATGCTTTACACGTGCATACCGAGTTGAACTGCACCAAAAGTTATGGATGCCAACATTTTACAATATGCAGGTAAAAAAATTTTAATACATAAAAAATTATTAAGTTAATTAAACTAAAATAATTTCCGTGCTTTATTACGGTTCGACGGCATAACCAAATGAGAACAGAGGTCAAATAAATAAGTAACAAGCGAAATGCGAGTAAGAAGGGGAAGTATGCTTTTCGGTCCCCATAAAATCCTTTATAGTTCCAATATTTAATAATTCAAACCATTAACACTTACAATCAGTGCAAATTGTCTATTCGCGGCCAAGCAGATAGTGCCATAAATGCTTGACAGGTCAAGGTCAATAATTTTCAAAATTTGTCCCCCCAAGAAATTCAGAAACTTCGCAATAAATTAACATATTTATTAGAATTTAACTAAATCTCATAAGGATCTCCCCCGACTAATGTATAATTTTCCAGAAAATTTAAGCCATAATATATATATTTTTTTTTAGATCGCGTACTCTACAAAAGAGTTGAAGGGTCTATTATGCTAACATGCAGAAGGAGTCGTGACCGAAGCCATAAAATATATATAATAACGTGGTTCGATTTTTCCTTTCAAATAAAAACACACTTATTTGTTAAAAGTAGTAATTTAGTTGATTACGTGTGATCAATCTAAGCCAGTTTTAAAAACTATTCATGAAAAATTTTTCATGCGTTATCTGCGTTAAGGAAAGTTCTGTAAAGCTTTTCTTAACATTCGTTTACAATATGAGTTCTGTTACAGCTCTGTTATTAACATTATTGGTTTTTGAGGTTTGTGTATTTGATAAGCATAGTAATGCTATGCTGACAAAGTAGATCGTAAAGTGAAGCTTTGCCTAAAACTTCTGAATGGTTTACAAATAGTTTATTTGCGTGAGATCGATGCGTTGAAAACGCATATTGTTTATAAGTATTTTTGAATCGATCGCTATTTTGTCGAAAACACAATATTTTGCAGCGAGCTGGTTTCTTCGCAAAATGTGTGTATCTGGCATGCCAGAAAGACAAACATATACATACGAAACGAGAGCAAAATCGACACAGCCGTGCTCATAGTTTCGCTGACTGAATCAGACTAAATTTATTTTCGTCTGCTTTGAATTTGCTGAGACGCGATCGACTCTCCGGGGCGCTAGGCGTTCGGCTTTTTGCCGAAGTTCTGTGGGGGTCCATTAGCAAGCTAGCGTTTGCTTTCAAAAAATCTTGCGTTTGACGCATCTATGTGTTGTATGGTTAGTGATTTTAGCATTGCAGGAACTACTTGGTTATCCACTCCAGGCTCTGCTGTATTGACTCCCACGACGCAGAGTGATTTCCTTGATCATTTATTTGGGATTTCTCTATCTCAAATAAATGGCATTCCCAATCTCTTTAAATAAGATGCTTGATCCTATTTTTGTATTAGACCCATCATTTCCATTTGTTTCCCGTATTGCTCATCTTTCTATTCCTGAAGATCCAAATCACCCGACTTTAGAATTGTTGATGGAT
Organism: Drosophila dunni; assembly: GCA_018152125.1. Taxonomy (NCBI): domain Eukaryota; kingdom Metazoa; phylum Arthropoda; class Insecta; order Diptera; family Drosophilidae; genus Drosophila; species Drosophila dunni. The sequence continues at coordinate 105,871 of JAECXC010000190.1, read as the reverse complement.
CTCCCTAGAGCCACCAAATTTATAATGAAGTCAGCTATTAAGTCAGGCAGGTTAAGTTTATTTCAAATTTTTGCCGCGCCCCTTACCGCCCCCGCAACAAGTAAAAAACCAGACACATCTCGAAAAAAATTTATGTTTTAGGTTAATATCTCAGTAACTATTTCACTTAATAACACCAATTCCGGTACGCATGTTCCTAAAGATAGCCTTAATGCAATGTCATTCAAAACTTTGGGCTGCCACGCCCCCTGAGCTAAAAAAAAATTTTAAACTTCAAACCAGGATTTAAGACATTTAGTCAAATAGTACAGTGTTTGCAATTAATTATTGTTGTAGAGGAATATCATATCAAACTATCCTGCAAGCGGCGTTAAAATCCGTCCATTAACAAAAAAGTTAGAAGGTTAGAAAAATTATGTAATTTAGCTAAAATTTCGCCGCATGTGTGACGTCAGCGCTGCTCGCAGACGCTGCCGTGCCGATCAGTGCTAGGCACGCATACAGACATATGTGCGTACACATAATTTCAAACGAATGTGTACTTGTATGTATAACATGTAAATGCGAATAAGCGAAATATGCTTGAAAGTAGCTTGAAAGTAGGGTCGAAAGGTAGAGTTGCGGCGCGATGTGAAATTGTTGCCTGAGGGTCGTATGTTCGAATGCTGGCAATGAGAATTGCTAATTTAATTGTTATACTCTCTGCAAGAGTATATTGGGCTTGTGCAAAAGTATGTAACAGGCAGAAGGAGGCGTGGCAGACCCCATAAAGTATATATATTCTTGATCAGGATCACAAGCCGAGTCGATATAGCCATGTCCGTCTGTCCGTCTGTCTGTCTGTCTGTCTGTCTGTCTGTCTGTCTGTCTGTCTGTCCGTATGAACAAACAGATCTCAGAGATGGTAAGAGCTACGAGTTCGAGCTTGGTGTCAATCGATCACATATTTAGTCAGTCAATACAAGAATCTTTTTTTCTCGATTCCACGCCCCATTCGCCCACAATGAGCAAAAAACTAGACACACCTCGGAAAAAATCGGTGTTTTCGGCGAATATCTCAGTAACCATAGCACCTAGGATCACCAATTCTGGTATGGAGGTTCCTAGCGATAGCGTTAATGCATTGGCATTTGAAATTTTGGACTGTCACGCCCCTTTTTCCCACAATACATAAAAATAACTCTCATTTTTCGTTCCGCCTATTGTCATTTGTTCATATAATGCAGCATTGTAATTGTATATTTAGAATGGAGGCTAACTATTGCAAACTATCCTAAAAAGACGCATTGAAATCGGACTATAAAAAAGAAAACTAGGAGCGTTATAATATTGATAATTGAACGTAATATCACTAATGAGTGCAAGCGAGACAGAAACATACAAGCCGCGCCGAATACACACATACATACGTATACGCATCAAATATTGTCAAACGTATGTGTATTCGCGTACAAACAGATGTTTGATTTTGCTTAGATTGTTTTTGTTTCACGGTGTTTTGATGGAAGTACTGCACATTGTAATATCTCGATACCGATTTTAATAACTTAACCGGGAAAAAAATGCAGAGAGTATTATACGGTCGGGCGTGCTCGACTGTACTTTTCTTACTTGTTTTTAAATATAAATTCAAAATGTACATTTAAATTTTAATTTTAAAATTTAGTTATTAAATTTTAATTCAAATTAAATACAAATGCGAATTACTGTGGGAGTACGGGGTCTTTTAAAGTCGGCTCCATCGACTTTAGCCTTTCTTAGATGTTTTATCTTACTTTAAATAATTTATTTGAACGTTGTGTTCCATATTGTATTCCTAGTAACTCTAAAAATCCCGATTTGGCTTACACGTGACTTGACACGGTTAAAAAACACTAAATCTAAATTTTATAAAAAGTTCAGGAAATCTGGCTCTTTCCTGGATCGCTCTCGTTATGTTATTGCTCGATCTGATTTCTCTGAATTGAACAGCCTGTGCTATCGGAAATGCCTTAGAAGCTGTGGTCAGCAGTTTCGAAGTAACCCTAAACGTTTTTATAACTTCGTTAATGCGAAGCGCAAATCATCGACACTTCCTTCTTTCCTGCTTTCTGCTTTCCTGACATCTGCAAAGCATCTTTTATTATTCCCCTTCATAAAAAGGGCACTAAATCTGACACTTGTAACTATAGGGGTATCTCAAAGTTGTCTGCAATTCCTAAAACTTTTGAGAAATTAATAACTTCTCAATTGCAACATCTTTGTAGATCTATTGTTTCACCTTGCCATCACGGGTTTATGAAATATAGGTATACTACCACTAACTTATTAAAATTTACTTTCATTGTTTCAAAATAAATTGCAAGCAGATGTCGTTTACACTGGTTTTAGCAAGGCTTTTGATACCGTTAATCATTGTCTTTTAATACATAAACTTAATTTGCTTGGATTTCCAGATAAATTACTTCTTTGCATTGCGATCTATTTATGTTCTAGAACTCAAAAAGTTAATTTTAATGGCACATTATCCAAGCCCGTGCATGTTACCTGGGGGGTTCCTCAAGGAAGACATCTTGGGCTTTTACTTTTTTCTTTATTCATTAATGATTTGCCTTCAGCGATTTATAGTTCCCCGGTTCTGATGTATGCCGATGATGTAAAACTTTGTTTGTCACGAACTGACTCTTGCCTGAGTCACGGTCTACAAAGCGATCTCGACACACTTCAAGCATGGTGTAAAGTTAACTTACTACATCTCAATTTTAGTAAATGTAACGTAATGTCCTATAGTAGGCGAATACCAATCTATAATAACTACATTCTTGACGGCAAGCTTCTTCAGAGAATAAAGTCAATTAATGATTTGGGTATCCTTTTCGATCCAAAACTAAAGTTTGATATGCACATCTCTTCTGTTGCTAATCGAGCATTCGGTGTATTGGGTTTCATAAAGCGGTGGTATAATGAATTCGACGATCTCTACCTAACAAAAACTCTTTATACTTCACTTGTACGCCCTATTCTTGAATATGGATCATGTGTATGGTCTCCCCAATACATGACTCATCAGACAGATTAGAGTCTGTACAAAAACAATTTCTTCTGTTTGCCCTTTATTAGCTGGAAAACTAATATTCGATTACCTTCGTATCGTAGTAGACTTTTATTGATTAACCTTCCTTCCCTTTCGGATCGCAGAACCATGCTGGGTGTAGTTTTCTTTAACAAACTAATTAACGGTCAGATAGATTCCAAGTACCTAATTAGCCAAATTAGATTTGCTGTTCCGATCCGAAATATTAGAAACTTTCTTCGTTTGTCCCTTCAACATTGTACCACGAATTATGCTTTACATAATCCGTTTCGTATCTTATGTACTAACTATAATATTTTTTCTCATGTAGTGTGTGGAGCCACTTCTTTATCAACACTTAGAATTCCACTTCTCTCCTACATATCTAATCTCGTGCCTTACCGTTGATCAACGCGTTACTAACATTTAATTTAATTAGACCCCGTACTCTAAAAAAGAGTAGAGGGGTCTATTAGGTTTGTCAGCAGCGAAATGTGCGTAACACGCAGAAGGAGGCGTGGCCGACCCCATAAAGTATATATATTCTTGATCAGCATCAACAGCCGAGTCGATATAGCAATGTCCGTCTGTCTGTCCGTCCGTCCGTATGAACACCTGGATCTTTTAAACTACAAAAGCTAGAGCTACCAAATTTATAATGAAAGTCCGTTATTAAGCTAGGCAGGTTAAGCTTATTTCATATTTTTGCCACGCCCCTACCGCCCTCGCAATGAGCAAAAAACCAGACACACCTCGAAAAAAATGTAGTTTTAGGCCAATAACTCAGTAACTATGGCAATTAGGAACACCATTTCTTGTTGCTAGAGTTGCTAGAGACAGCCTTAATGCAATGCCATTCAAAATTTTGGCCTGCCACGCCCCCTTTTCTTATAAAAAGCTAAAAAACTTTCAAAATTTGCAGGATTTAAGGCATTTAGTCAAATAGTACAGTGTTGTAATTAATTAATTAAAATTAGGAATATCATATCAAACTATATTCCAAGCGGCTTTAAAATTCGTCAATTAACAAAAAAGTTAGAACGTTAGAAAATTTATGTAATTTAGATGCAATTTTGCCGCCTGTGTGACGTCTGCGCTGCTCGCAGACGCTGCATCGCTGCGACGCTGCCGTGCCGACCAGTGCTAGGCACGAATACATACATATGTGAATACACATAATTTCAAACGAGTGTGTACTTGTATGTATAACATGTAAATGCGAATAAGCGGAACATGTTTGAAAGTAGCGCGTGGTGCGAATGGTAGAGTTACGGCGCGATGTGAAATCGTTGCCTGAGGGTCGTAGGTTCGAATGCTGGCAATGAGAATTGCTAATTTAATTTTTTTTTTAAATATCAATCCAAAATATACATATAAATTTTAATTTTTAAATTTTGTTATTATTTTTTAATTCAAATTAAATACAAATGCGCATTATTATAGGAGTACGGGGTCTTTTACAGTCCGCTCGATCGACTGTAGCCTTTCTTACTTGTTAGACCCCGTACTCTAAAAAAGAGTAGAGGGGTCTATTAGGTTTTTCAGAAGCGAAATGTGCGTAACAGGCAGAAGGAGGCGTGGCCGACCCCATAAAGTATATATATTCTTGATCAGCATTAACAGCCGAGTCGATATAGCAATGTCCGTCTGTCCGTCTGTCCGTCCGTCCGTATGAACACCTGGATCTTTTAAACTACAAAAGCTAGAGCCACCAAATTTATAATGAAAGTCCGTTATTATCTTACGCAGGTTAAGTTTATTTCAAACTTTTGCCACGCCCCTTACCGCCCCCGCAATGAACAAAAAACCAGACACACCTAGAAAAAAATGTAGTTTTAGGCCAATAATTCAGTAACTATGGCACTTAGGAACACCATTTCTGGTTGCTAGAGTTGCTAGATACAGCCTTAATGCAATGCTATTCAAAATTTTGGCCTGCCACGCCCCCTTTTCTCATAAAAAGCTAAAAAACTTTCAAAATTTCAAGCTCAAAATTTGCAGGATTTAGGGCATTTAGTCAAATAGTACAGTGTTTATAATTAATTATTTGAAGAGAGGAATATCATATCAAACTATATTCCAAGCCGCGTTAAAATCCGTCAATTAACCAAAAAGTTATTAGGTTAGAAAGTTTATGTAATTTAGCTGAAATTTCGCCGCATGTGTGACGTCAGCGCTGCTCGCAGACGCTGCGCCGCTGCGACGCTGCCGTGCCGACCAGTGCTAGGCACGAATACATACATATGTGAACACACATAATTTCAAACGAGTGTGTACTTGTATGTATAACATGTAAATGCTAATAAGCGGAACATGTTTGAAAGTAGCGCGTGGTGCGAATGGTAGAAATACGGCGCGATGTGAAATCGTTGCCTGAGGGTCGTGGGTTCGAATGCTGGCAATGAGAATTGCTAATTTAATTTTTTTTAAATATCAATTTAAAATATACATATAAATTTTAATTTTTAAATTTCGTTATAAAATTTTAATTCAAATTAAATACAAATGCGCATTATCATGGGAGTACGGGGTCTTTTACAGTCGGCTCGATCGACTGTAGCCTTTCCTACTTGTTTTTTTGTAATAACGTCTTTAATAGTATTATTCATTGCATTAGTATACAATATAGTGTTCTGGACCTGATTTTCTAACATTAATTTATTGGTAATTACAAAAGATTTATACTCTAGGTCTTCAACAAACTTACGGATACTATTATTAAAGTTGGTATTATAGAGACGTCGTAGAAGTTCTTCATACGGAGTTTGGGTTTTAAATTCGTCGATAAGGGCGCTCCTTAACTCTCGCCAGGTTGTGGCTGCTGTCAGCTGCGACACTCGTTGTGCGGATCCGGTGGTCTGCATCTCGATTGCTCCGAAAACGACACTATGTTGTCTCAAATTCTGTGTTGGGTATAGCTGCATTATAAAATCGATCCTCCTTATGAATGCAGTTAGATCCACGGTTTTTCCGTCGAATACTGACACTTGTAGAATTTGTCCAAGCGCTTGCTTTAGATGCATTTCGGATAGTTCCATTGATGAGTTGGTTGCCATGGTGCTGTTGTAGATTTTATTTTTTGTATTTTGTTGGCAGTTGTCACTTCAAGTTTTTGTTTTAATTGCCACAACAGGTTTTTGTTTTAATTGTCACTTTTGTTGAATTGTAAGAGACTTACGTTTACAGGGATCAATTAAATGATTTGTAAAGCCCAGAAATAAGCTCTTTATTAACAAGTGTTCAAATAGTCCAGAGGATCAATTTTTTTTGGTTGAACACTGTTTGGTGTTTTACGCGGTTTTCTTTGTAATAGCAATTATGTTTGGTGGCGGTCGCACATTTAAATATGGGCCACGACTGATAATTGGGTTAAGTATCGCACGCACTTAGATTCTTTGGCGGATATCAAGAAAATATTTTTTCCCAAATTGTAATGTTTTAACCGTTTCCTTGCCGCGGCAAATTCGCGTGCTCGAATCCGAGAAATTCCTTTGTCGAACAAGGATTTCTTTACAATGGATTGACAAAAAAATGACGATTTCGATTACGAGGATATTTATTTCTTGTATCCTACCGGCTGCGCCAATTACTTACTTCGGTAATTAGTTTATAAAAAAAATATAAAACTTTATTTAATAAACTCGAAGCTACGGAGTACAAAACTAGACTACTTATCCTATGTTCTGATGACGTTAAGCAAACCTCGGTTTTGAGCTTTTATACATTGGACTTTGGACTTATTGAGCTTATGTAAATAGAGAGAGATCTCGATCTTGAAGAGATTGAGAGAGTTCGGCCAGGATTTGTGTAACGTCAGCAGTTTTAACCCCAATGATGGGAATAACGATTCTGGCGAATTGTTAATGATATTTAATACATTCGTGGGAAGCCAGAATTGTTATTGTCACCATTTGATTTTTCGGTAGTGTTTACATTAGTTTTTGTGGGAAAGAAATCTTTAACATAAATAATAAGTGTGGTGTATGGTGTATGTGGTGTATGGGTTTGGGTACGTATGTATCTACATATGTCACTATATATATTCTTGATCTGCATCAACAGCCGAGTCGATATAGAAATGCCCGTCTGTCCGACTGACCGTCTATCTGTCCGTCCGTCCGCATGAACACCTGTATCTTTTAAACTACAAAAGCTAGAGCCACCAAATTTATAGTGAAAGTCCGTTATTAAGCTAGGCAGGTTAAGTTTATTTCATATTTTTGCCACGCCCCTTACCGCCCTCGAAATGAACAAAAAACCAGACACACCTCGAAAAAAATGTAGGCCAATAACTCAGTAACTATGGCACTTAGGAACACCATTAGCAGGTTGCTAGAGACAGCCTTAATGCGATGCCATTCAAAATTTTGGCCTGCCACGCCCCCTTTTCTCATATAAGCTAAAAACTTTCAAAATTTCAAGCTCAAAATTTTCAGGATTTAGGGTATTTAGTCAAATAGTACAGTGTTGTAATTAATTAATTAAAATTAGGAATATCATATCAAACTATATTCCAAGCGGCGTTAAAATCCGTCAATTAACTAAAAAGTTAGAACGTTAGAAAGTTTATGTATTTTAGCTGAAATTTCGCCGCCTGTGTGACGTCAGCGCTGCTCGCAGACGCTGCGACGCTGCCGTGCCGACCAGTGCTAGGCACGCATACATACATATGTGAATACACATAATTTTAAACGAGTGTGTACTTGTATGTATAACATGTAAATGCGAATAAGCGGAACATGCTTGAAAGTAGCGCGTGGTGCGAATGGTAGAATTACGGCGCGATGTGATATAGTTGCCTGAGGGTCGTAGGTTCGAATGCTGGCAATGAGAATTGCTAATTTCATTTTTTTTTAAATATCAATTCAAAATATACATATAAATTTTAATTTTTAAATTTCGTTATTATTTTGTAATTCAAATTATATACAAATGCGCATTATTATGGGAGTACGGGGTCTTTTACAGTCGGCTCGATCGACTGTAGCCTTTCTTACTTGTTTTTATTTAATTTTGCTGGTTGGTCTGGTTAGTGTTTTTCTTGGGTTTTCCTAACCCTTGCAACGAATGTTGGACTAACGTTTCGTAATGTTTTTTAATTTTTTTAATCTTATTTTAAAAACTTATTTTTAATTATTTTCTTATATTTAATTACATTAATTTAATTAATTTTTCTTTTTGTGTCGACTGCTAATAGTCAGACAATAAATAAATAAATAAAAAAAAAAATAAATAATAAAAAATAAAAAACAAGAAAGAATGCTATAGTCGCCTCGCGACTTTAGGATACCCGTTACTCAACTTCAATATGTTATTAACAATGGTGATCGATAAGATAGCTTGGCAAACAGAACATTTTCATACAATTTCATGATTAGAGCGTATTTTCGACCGATCGTTCCTATGGGAGCTGTACGAAATAGTAGTCCGATTTGGATCAAATTTGGTCAGTATGTATATATTACTGGCAGATGTATTCTGTGTGAGTTTGATTAATATAGCTTAGTTGACGCAAACGTTTTTCATACTATTTCATATTTGGAGCGTATTTTTTACCGATCGGTCCTACGGGAGCTATACGATATAGTTGTCTGATTTGGATCACACTTGGTCAGTATATATATATTATTGGCACATGTATTCTGTGTGAGTTTGGTTAATCTAGCTTAGATAACAAAAAAGTTTTTCATACTAACTCATATTTGGAGCGTATTTTTGACCGATCGGCCCTATGTGAGCTATACGATATAGTTGTCCGATTTGAATCAAACTTGGTCAATTCATGTACTTCCTAGATATGTACATTCCGTGTAAATTTGGTTCAGATAGCATAGCTAACAAAAAGTTTTCTATACTAAAACATTCTACGTTTACCTGTACATTTACCTTTATATGCAAATAAAACGCCCCAAAGTGGGCGTGTCAAAAAACAAAAACAAACTTGTACTGCTTGGGTATTGTACCTTTCATTTGCGACCACTATCATTTTTCTAGCTCTTATAGTCTCTGAGATCCTTTTGTTCATACAGACGGACGGACGGACGGACGGACGGACGGACGGACGGACGGACAGACGGACAGACGGACATGGCTATATCGACTCGGCTATTGATACTGATCAAGAATATATATACTTTATGGGGTCTGCCACGCCTCCTTCTGCCTGTTACATACATTCCAACGATTACAATATACCCTTTTACTCTTCGAGTAACGGGTAATTACAGGGATCAATTAAATGATTTGTAAAGCCCAGAAATAAGCTCTTTATTAACAAGTGTTCAAATAGTCCAGAGGATCTATTTTTTTTGGTTGAACACTGTTTGGTGTTTTGCGCGGTTTTCTTTGTAATAGCAATTATGTTTGGTGGCGGTCGCACATTTAAATATGGGCCACGACTGATAATTGGGTTAAGTAACGCACGCACTTAGATTCTTTGGCGGATATCAAGAAAATATTTTTCCCCCAAATTGTAATGTTTTAACCGTTTCCTTGCCGCGGCAAATTCGCGTGCTCGAATCCGAGAAATTCCTTTGTCGAACAAGGATTTCTTTACAATGTATTGACAATAAAGGACGATTTCGATTACGAGGATATTTATTTCTTGTATCCTACCGGCTGCGCCAATTACTTACTTCGGTAATTAGTTTATAAAAAAATATAAAACTTTATTTAATAAACTCGAAGCTACGGAGTACAAAACTAGACTACTTATCCTATGTTCTGATGACGTTAAGCAAACCTCGCTTTTGAGCTTTTATACATTGGACTTTGGACTCATTGAGCTTTTGGCTCTTATGTAAATAGAGAGAGATCTCGATCTTGAAGAGATTGAGAGAGTTCGGCCAGGATTTGTGTAACGTCAGCAGTTTTAACCCCAATGATGGGGAATAACGATTCTGGCGAATTGTTAATGATATTTAATACATTCGTGGGAAGCCAGAATTGTTATTGTCACCATTTGATTTTTCGGTAGTGTTTACATTAGTTTTTGTGGGAAAGAAATCTTTAACATAAATAATAAGTGTGGTGTATGGTGTATGTGGTGTATGGGTTTGGGTACGTATGTATCTACATATGTCACTATATATATTCTTGATCAGCATCAACAGCCGAGTCGATATAGCAATGCCCGTCTGTCCGACTGACCGTCTGTCTGTCCGTCCGTCCGTATGAACACCTGTATCTTTTAAACTACAAAAGCTAGAGCCACCAAATTTATAGTGAAAGTCCGTTATTAAGCTAGGCAGGTTAAGTTTATTTCATATTTTTGCCACGCCCCTTACCGCCCTCGAAATGAACAAAAAACCAGACACACCTCGAAAAAAATGTAGGCCAATAACTCAGTAGCTATGGCACTTAGGAACACCATTAGCAATTTTGGGCTGCCACGCCCCCTTTTCTCATATAAGCTAAAAAACTTTCAAAATTTCAAGCTCACAATTTTCAGGATTTAGGGCATTTAGTCAAATAGTACAGTGTTGTAATTAATTAATTAAAATTAGGAATATCATATCAAACTATATTCCAAGCGGCGTTAAAATCCGTCCATTAACAAAAAAGTTAGAACGTTAGAAAGTTTATGTAATTTAGCTGAAATTTCGCCGCCTGTGTGACGTCAGCGCTGCTCGCAGACGCTGCGACGCTGCCGTGCCGACCAGTGCTAGGCACGCATACATACATATGTGAATACACATAATTTTAAACGAGTGTGTACTTGTATGTATAACATGTAAATGCGAATAAGCGGAACATGCTTGAAAGTAGCGCGTGGTACGAATGGTAAAATTACGGCGCGATGTGAAATCGATGCCTGAGGGTCGTAGGTTCGAATTGACAATGAGAATTGCTAATTTAATTTTTTTTTTAAATATCAATTCAAAATATACATATAAATTTTAATTTTTAAATTTCGTTATTATATTTTAATTCAAATTAAATACAAATGCGCATTATTATGGGAGTACGGGGGTCTTTTACAGTCGGCTCGATCGACTGTAGCCTTTCTTACTTGTTTTTATTTAATTTTGTTGGTTGGTCTGGTTAGTGTTTTTCTTGGGTTTTCCTAACCCTTGCAACGAATGTTGGACTAACGTTTCGTAATGTTTTTAATTTTTTTTAATCTTATTTTTAAATCTTATTTTTAATTATTTTCTTATATTAATTTACATTAATTTAGTTAATTTTTCTTTTTGTGTCGACTGCTAATAGTCAGACAATAAATAAATAAATAAAAAAATAAATAAATAAAAATTTCGCTGTGTTCTACAAATAAATCCTCAAACTCAACTCTATATATAGGTAACGAGTAATGGGGGGCTCTCATAAATTATTAAAATTTCCTATAGACTTATACTTTAAAATTGAGTATTTTGAATACATGCATACCATCAATATTGCGACCTGTGGTACAGAGACTTATGCTCAAGCACGAGTATATAATATTATATTAACAGAAATAAACAACCCGGCGATTATGTTAAGAAACGATGTAAGTCCCAAAATGTTTAACCTTAGAATACATTTGTTTACCTATGCTTGCGACACGTTTCCATGCTTGGCAACGAAGCCTAAGATAACAAGTAAGAAAGGCTACAGTCGATCGAGCCGACTGTAAAAGACCCCGTACTCCCACAGTAATGCGCATTTGTATTTAATTTGAATTAAAATTTTATAATGAAATTTAAAAATAAAATTTATATGTACATTTTGAATTCATATTTAATTTTATATTTTTGAACTTTTTTTTTAAGTTTTTATTTTTCTTAATTGTTTAATTATTATACTCTCTGCAAGAGTATTTTGGGTTTGTGCAAAATTATGTAACAGGAATTCCAATAAGTTCAACAGCTCCAGGGAAATACAACAACAACAAGTGTAACGATACCGATACACACCGCAAACCAAGCCTTGAAATGTCTTAAATACCAACAAACGCGATTGAAAGTCCCTGCTCGGGCGCAAATGATCAGTCGAGAACTACTTTAAGTAAGAACAAATTGCAATCTCATAAGTATTGCAATTTATTGTCGGACAGTCAATCGCGGAAAGGCTTTTCAGCTTGTGTATGGTTACAGCGAAACGAAAATTACAACTGAGCTGCCGCTCGCGACAGCTGCACTGCCGAATACAGATCAAACGTACACGCTAGCTTAAGTATAAGAGTTTTCTACACTACTGGACAATTCGATAACATCGTTAATATTAGCATATTAGCATAACTATTCCAAATGTGATGTGAGACATTATATTGTGACGTGGAGTTGGTGAAATGTCGAACGGTATTTTCATTTTTACCGCTGGCGTCAGCTCTGATTGGAGTCGTCCCAATTCATCGTCACTTGTTTTGTCCATTTTGGTTTGAACTGTGTGCTGTGTTATTTTAATGATGTCTGGCAGCGTGCGTGCGGTGTTTACGAAATGCAAATTACAACTGACTCGTCGCTGCCGCCAGCATCACTCCCGAATGCAGTTTGAGCTTACAGACTAGCTTACAGTATAAGAGAATTCATTTTTACTTAACGCTATCAACTCATTTTTGTCTCTTAACTTATACTTAACTAACACTTCATTATGGTCTTATACTAACTTATGCTATGATCTAACACCGGCCACCTTGAAGGGATCGCCTTCAATCCACTGGTAGCCGTGCCATCTTCGCAATTGGGCGCTTGATAAGGCCCATGCTGGTCTTAATGCTGACGACCCTGACCCGCCCGTCTCCTCCTGGAGTTACCTCCACGACTCTGCCTGTTGCCCACCGCTGGGGGGCGTGTTGTCCTCGTGTACCACGACGAGATCCCCCACTGTGACGTTGTCGTGTGCCTCCTGCCACTTCCCTCGCTGCTGCAGACTGTGGACGTAGTCTCTCGACCACGCTTGCCAGAAGCGCTGTCTGAGCTTGGACAGCAACTGCCACCTGTGACAGAACGAAATGCCGCTGTCTGGTCTCTCCCGCTCGAATCCTTGCGGCAGCGAACGAAGCGGCTGTCCTATGAGGAAGTGGCCTGGGGTGAGTGCCTCTCCGTCGCTGGGATCGCTGCTTAGCGGTGTTAGAGGCCTGGAATTGAGGATGGCCTCCACGTCTGCCAGGTGCCCTCGGACCTCGCTCTCCGTCAACGACGCGCTGCCTATTTGTCGCACGAGGAGGTGCTTGGCTGACTTCACCGCCGCCTCCCACAGTCCTCCGAAGTGCGGCGCTCTCGGAGGAATGAATCTCCACTCCATCCCTCGTTCCGCTGCGTATAGCTGCAGCCTGCTTTGCTGGTGGTTGAACGCGTCTTGGAACTCCCTCAGCTGGTTGTTCGTCCCCACGAAATTCGTCGCATTGTCCGAGTATAGCCGGACGAGTATGCCACGTCGCGCGATGAAGCTGTTTATTGTACATAAAAATGAGTTAGTGGACAAGTCTGCTACAAGCTCCAAATGAACAGCCTTCGAAGCAAAACAAACGAACACGGCAATATACATTTTAATTGGGGCTCGTCCTCTAATCCTCAGCGAGACGTTGACTGGACCACAAAAATCTACCCCACAAACATTAAATGGCCGAACCGCGGCAAGTCGATCCGCCGGCAAATTGCCCATGATTTGCTCCATTAACTTCGGTTTATACCTGAAGCAATGGACGCATTTCCACACTATCTGAGTACACTCACGTCGAGCATTCACGAGCCACATCCTCTGTCTAAGGAGTGCGATCATCGTCTTTGCTCCTGCATGACAATTGTCAATGTGCAACTCTCTCAAGTACAGTTGCACAAGCAGACAATTTTTTGGCATAAGAATAGGAAATTTCGCGTCATATTTTAGCGGTGCATTTGCTAATCTGCCTCCTACTCGTATTAACGATACTCGCCTTCCACACTCTTCTGATTTGTGAATAAAGCGAAGTTCAATTCCTTTGGTCCTAGTTCGACAGTGTGTGTCTCTTGTTTTGACCTTGAAACGAATCTGTACATGTACGCAACTATTCGTACCAACTTGCGACATGATGAAACCCGGGACACAAACTCAGGTAACCGACTCGAGCTGCTAACTGAGCAGACGAGCGCTGACCTTTTGACCTCACTCTCTTTTAACTCCTTTGGTATGTCGAAATGTTCATTGTGAGGCCATTCTGTGTCGTCCTCGCAGAGAAATGGAGGGCCTTCGAACCATATTGACTGTAACAGTTCTTGAACGTCCCAACCTCTCGACGCCAAATCAGCTGGATTGCTTGATGTTGGCACATGTCTCCAAGATACTTTAGGTGTCATCGCTTGGATGCCTGCAACTCGATTGGCTACGAATGTTGCTAATGTTGAAGGGGAAGTATTTATCCAATGTAGTGTGATTTCTGAGTCAGTCCAGAAATTCACACTCTCGATTCGACATCGGTCCAACATATGCTGTATGGAGGACCACAGTTGAGCTAACATATACGCCGCACACAATTCAAGTCTGGGAATGGACTTGGTTTTGAGTGGAGCGACTTTTGCCTTTGCCGTTAGCAACCGGCAGACGGTGTTGGTACCGTCTTTAGCCCGAATGTAGATGCAGCAGCCGTAAGCTTGACTGGATGCGTCCGCAAATCCATGCACTTGTATGTTTGCATTGGAGCTGGCGTGAGCGTATCTGGGAATTTGAACTCTATCTAGTTCTAGAAGATTCTCCTTGAACTTATCCTATCTGCTATGTAGTTCCATGGGCAGTGTATCGTCCCAAGGCAACTGCATGCGCCACAGCTCTTGAAGCAGAATTCTTGCCCGTATGCTGATTGGGCACAACAAACCAAGTGGGTCAAACATGCGTGCTGCAACTGAAAGAATATTGTAATTTAGCTGCAATTTCGCCGCCTGTGTGACGTCAGCGCTGCTCGCAGACGCTGCGTCGCTGCGACGCCGCCGTGCCGACCAGTGCTAGGCACGCATACATACATATGTGCATACACATAATTTCAAACGAGTGCGTACTTGTATGTATAACATGTAAATGCGAATAAGCGGAACATGCTTGAAAGTGGTTCGTGGTGCGAATGGTAGAGTTGCGGCGCGATGTGAAATCGTTGCCTGAGGGTCGTGGGTTCGAATGCTGGCAATGAGAATTGATAATTTAATTTTTTTTTAAATATCAATTTAAAATATACATATAAATTTTAATTTTTAAATTTCGTTATAAAATTTTAATTCAAATTAAATACAAATGCGCATTATTATGGGAGTACGGGGTCTTTTACAGTCGGCTCGATCGACTGTAGCCTTTCCTACTTGTTATACTCTCTGCAAGAGTATATTGGGTTTGTGCAAAAGTATGTAACAGGCAGAAGGAGGCGTGGCAGACCCCATAAAGTATATATATTATTGATCAGCATCACAAGCCGAGTCAATATAGTCATGTCCGTCTGTCTGTCCGTCTGTCTGTCTGTCCGTCTGTCTGTCTGTCCGTCTGTCCGTATGAACAAACAGATTTCAGAGATGGTAAGAGCTACAGGTTCGAGCTTGGTGTCAATCGATCACATATTTAGTCAGTCAATACAAGAATCTTTTTTTTTTCGATGCCACGCCCCATTCGCCCACAGTGAGCAAAAAACTAGACACGCCTCGGAAAAAATCGTTGTTTTCGGCGAATATCTCAGTAACCATGGCACCTAGGATCACCAATTCTGGTATGGAGGTTCTTAGCGACAGTGTTAATGCATTGCCATTTAAAATTTTGGACTGCCACGCCCCTTTTTGTCCCACAATACAAAACAATAATTCTCAACTTTCGTTCCATTTTTAGTCATTTGTTCATATAGTACATCATTGTAATTGTATAATTCGAGTGGAGGCTAACTATATCAAACTATTCTAAAAAGACGCATAGAAATCGGACTACAAACAAGAAAACTAGGAGAGTTATAATATTGATAATTGAACGCCATATCAAGGTATGAGTGCAAGCGAGACAGAAACAGACAAGCGTGATCGAACGTTTTCTCTGCTTGTGTGGCGTCAGCGCAGACCGCAGACGCTGGCCGCTCCGAATACACACATACATACAAGTGTGAACAAATATAATGTCAAACGTATGTGTGTTCGCATACAAACAGCAGTTTGATTTTGCTTAGATTGTTTTTGTTTCACGGTGTTTTGATGGAAGTACTGCACATGGTAATATCTCGATACAGATTTTAATAATTTAATCGGGATTAAAATGCAGAGAGTATTATACGGTCGGGCGTGCTAGACTGTACTTTTCTTTCTTGTTTAAATATCAATTCAAAAAATATATATAAATTTTAAATTTCGTTATAAAATTTTTATTCAAATTAAATACAAATGCGCATTATTATAGGAGTACGGGGTTTTTTACAGTCGGCTCGATCGACTGTAGCCTTTCTTAGTTGCTTAAAATGTATAAGTTTGTTACCTGTGTTTGTTTTTAGTTCTAGGTAAGTTTTCAAAAAGTTTTTTACCACATTTATGGATCCTACATAAACTGACCACTTATTTGCTCAGTTTATGCTTGACTTCACAAGAGGAAACGTAAACTTTTGATTGAATAGTATTTATTAATATAATTCCGAAAGTATTATTTTGAAAAATAATGGCTTCACAGAATTTTCAGTTGTTTGAAATTTTAAGAGTATCCAATGACGGGAGTGCCTTTGAAGATGATATCCTTAGAGAACAGCGTATTTTAGGAGCTACTTCAAATAGCAAACTTAAAAGTCATCATTTTTATAATAACGCTAAGCATCCCTTTATTAGCAGGGGAAGAGAAAGCCGACCAAATCTCTGGAGAAGTGCTCAAACTACACCAGGAAAAGAAAGATAGGAGAAGCTAAAGAAGGTATAGAAATTAAGCAATTATCGGAAGCGCTGTCTATGAAGTAGGCAAAATTGCATGAAAAGAGACAGCATATATCACGAAAGCAGTAAAGGTCGCAAACCCAAAAAGACTGACCATGATCAAAGAGAGCATTGTTGCGCCACCAAATAACTCGGCCATAATGTTCACGGATGAAGAGGCTTTTGCTTTGTTAATGGACTTGGGACTAACAAAGGAGAAATATATCATTTTAAGACGGTCTTTATTACCACACAATGTTGACGTTCTTCCTGGATACAAAAGAGTTGGATCTGCTAAAAAGAAGGCCGTCCCAAAAAATTTGAAAGTGAACGAGATCTCTGCATAAGTAAAGCTTCAGGATTTAATGGATCACACGGTGAAGCGTCTAATCCAAAGTGAAAAATCGATAACTTCTTTAAATTAATAACAAATTGCACGTTCTTGAAAAGTACAATTTATTTGTTAGACAATCAAAACGCGGAGAGACTGGCAGCGTGCGTGCGGTGTTTACGAAATGCAAATTACAACTGACTCGTCGCTGCCGCCAGCATCACTCCCGAATGCAGTTTGAGCTTACAGACTAGCTTACAGTATAAGAGAATTCATTTTTACTTAACGCTATCAACTCATTTTTGTCTCTTAACTTATACTTAACTAACACTTCATTATGGTCTTATACTAACTTTATATTTTATAAAAAATTATTTATTTTAAAATTTTTTTTATTTTAAATGTGGGTTGTGTTTAAAAAAAGAAGATTTTTTGAGGAGGTCAACTTTTGGGTTTTTTTTGAGCGCCGCTTTAATACCCCTTTGGTATTTTAGTGGCAAAAATTGATTGGTTGTGAGATGCCATGCTTAATCATAAAAATGTTTTGTTTGTATATGTGACTTGACATAATGATGATGTTTTGTCGTTGAAAAGAATAAACTGACAGATTTGATCCATGGAGAATACTGCTTGCTTGTTTTGACAAACGTATTCACCAGTGTTAAAATGAAAACATCTTGCATAATCTTCCCGTGAAAGTCCGACGAGTTGATCTCGATGACTATGTACTCCAATCACTACTCGATCGATTTTTTTTGGTTTCATTCCATCACTGCTCTTAACTGGAATGGGAACGATGTTGCATAGTTCCATTTTATCTATACTAAGTAATGGCAATGTTATTTGGAAAATAACATGTTGTCCACCCACTGTTCCCTTTAGCACAGTTAAACAATATTGTTCTTATGAGCTGTCAGGGATTGTTATACTCTCTGCAAGAGTATATTGGGTTTTTGCAAAAGTATGTAACAGGCAGAAGGAGGCGTGGCAGACCCCATAAAGTATATAAATTCTTAATCAGGAACACAAGCCGAGTCGATATAGCCATGTCCGTCTGTCCGTCTGTCTGTCTGTCTATCTGTCCGTATGAACAAACAGATTTCAGAGATGGTAAGAGCTACAAGTTCGAGCTTGGTGTCAATCGATCACATATTTAGTCAGTCAATACAAGAATCTTTTTTTTTCTCGATGCCACGCCTCATTCGCCCACAATGAGCAAAAAACTAGACACACCTCGGAAAAAATCGTTGTTTCAGCCGAATATCTCAGTAACCGTGTCACCTTGGATCACCAATTCTGGTATGGAGGTTCCTAGCGACATTGTTAATGCATTGCCATTTAAAATTTTGTACTGCCACGCCCCTTTTATTCCCACAATACAAAACAATAATTCTCAAATTTCGTTCCGTTTTTAGACATTTGTTCATATAGTACACCATTGTAATTGTATAATTCGAGTGGAGGTTAACTATATCATTGAAATCGGACTACAAACAAAAAAACTAGAAGCGTTATAATATTGATAATTGAACGCCATATCAAGGTATGAGTGCAAGCGAGACAGAAACATGCAAGCGTGATCGAACGTTTTCTCTGCTTGTGTGGCGGCAGCGCTGCCCGCAGACGCTGGCTGCGCCGAATACACACATACATACATATAATGTCAAACGTATGTGTATTCGCATACAAACAGCTGTTTGATTTTGCTTAGATTGTTTTTGTTTCACGGTGTTTTGATAAAAGTACTGCACATTGTAATATCTCGATACCGATTTTAATAATTTAATCGAGATTAAAATGCAGAGAGTATTATACGGTCGGGCGTGCTCGACTGTACTTTTCTTTCTTGTTTAAACTATAAAAGCTAGAGCCACCAAATTTAAAATGAAAGTCCGTTATTAAGTTTAAGTTTATTTCAAATTTTTGTCACGCCCCTTACCGCCCCCGCAATGAGCAAAAAACCAGACACACCTCGATAAAAATATAGTTTTAGGCCAATAACTCAGTAACTATGTCACTTAGGAACACCATTTCTGGTAAGCAGGTTGCTAGAGACAGCCTTAATGTAATGCCACGCCCCCTTTTCTCATATGAGCTAAAAAACTTTTAAACTTCAAACCAGGATTTAATGCATTTAGTCAAATAGTACAGTGCCGTGCTGACCAGTCCTTGGCACGCATAGATACATATGTGCATACACATAATTTCAAAACGAGTGTGTACTTGTATGTATAACATGTAAAGTGGCGCGTCGTGCGAATGGTAGAGTTGCGGCGCTATGTGAAATCGTTGCCTGAGGGTCGTAGGTTCGAATGCTGTCAATGAGGATTGCTAATTTAATTTAATTGCTAATTTAATTTTTTTTTAAATATCAATTTAAAATATACATATAAATTTTAATTTTTAAATTTCGTTATAAAATTTTAATTTAAATTAAATACAAATGCGCATTACTATGGGAGTACGGGGTCTTTTAACTGAAAACTTCAAACAGTTTTGACTACTGGGGTCTACAATGGATTGGGTAGATTTCTATACTTTAAAAGTAATTCTTTTTAAACTCTTTCCTCACAAAATCTATCCATAAAATGATAGTATGACTGTTTGAGTCTAAATCTAACTGTCTAAGTATTCCTCATTCTTCATTTACTAAACCATCTGAAGTATCTATATTAACAGTCATCATGCTGTAGTCTTTAAAATGAGAGTACTACACAAACCCATGGTTTCTGAAGTTTTGATTTCTTTAACGGATTCAAGAATTCTGTCCTTCTTTGCCTCACCTAAATTATTAGCCTTTACAAAATCCTCAGCACTAAAAAAATTTTGAACGGTCGCAATTAGATTAAGTTGTTGCGGCGTTGGAGTTGAAAATGTGAATGGTATCATATCTTCACTTAATGGTCTCGATCTAAGAAGCTCAATATCTGTGCTTGTCATATGAGCGGATGCATATTATTAATGGCTACAGCAATTGGTTGGTCATTTCGTTGTCGCATTATTTCCGTCAACTTGAAAAATTAAAATCTCATTAGATTGTTGTCCCACAGTGTGCCGTGTAGTTCACTGTAGTCTTCCTAGAGGATTGTCTGAGATCGCCGAGCACGATAACAGGTATCCCTCCAAAAAAGTGATTACTTTTGAAAATCTGCTGTAGCCTCACGTTTATAAAGCTTGATACCGAAACTAGTCGGCTTTTGCCGACACCTGCTCCACCACCTACAAGTTCATAAAACTTTTTGCCTATCTTATAATTATGCAACACATGGTTTAGATAAGTTCTCTGTTTTAAGTTGAGGGAACATACTATTTCCTCTGAACATGACGACGTCATAAAAATAGGGAACTTAACAAACTGAACAGCTGAACAGCTCCTATATTTAAAATATTTACAAGGGGATTTATTTCTGAAACACCTATTACTCTAAAATTTTCCTGATCATTATCGTTTAATACTCTACTGAGAGCATCTTCTAACTCACTATCATTTAAAACATTGAATATCCTTCGATTTAGCCTTAATAAATTCCCTATTCAGATTGCAAACCTCTTCGCCGTTTTTACTAACTAACTCCTCTTGTTCATTTCTCCGCTGATAATACAGCTTTACTAGTTCCCTAAAATAATTCTCCCTATCGTGACTAACATTATATCTCCTAAAACGTATTATCCGTGGACTACGCCTTTTTCCAATAAATCCGCTATCATTGCGATGAGGACAAACTTCGGATGTACCGAATCCTTCATTTTCGACCTTATTCTGTGATTTTTTGGCAAGTCCTACCTGCAGTTTTAGAGAATGTATAAAATGACGCAAAATCTGCTAAGCATAAACTATAAAGATCATCTGGACGGTGAACGTTATGATCTAATAGGCCTACTTCGAAAATATCCTCTCAGGGTTCAGGCAAACTTCTGAGTTCTGCTCTCGACTTGAGCATTTGAACTCGTTTGTCAGGCAATCCAGTGTTTATAAAGACTTCTTCATTGCTGCTGTCTGACAACGACATCACTCAACTGCAATAAGCTGCCTCCTGTGCATATATTTTTGGACCATTTATGAACTCATGACCTATTTGCTGCAGTTTCTACCTAATTCTTTCGAAGCATATGGATCTAAGATAAACTGGATATCTATGTTGGCTCTCTGAATTGACAATATATGCTTGTTTTACGCATTCACCATAATGGCGTCGAAGCTTCTTTTTAAAAATATTTTTGGCCTATTTAACATAGATCTAATTGCTAGAATATAATCCTCATAACTAAGACCAATTTAAGGTTGCGAGAGGAAATTTTTAAAATCATTAAGGGAATCCCTAACTTCACTTTTATGGGTAAACTAAAGAACTGTTAATGCTCTAATCTGTGGATTTAGCTTATTTATTCGTCTACTATGGGCATCTGATGCACGCTCCCTCTGTCTAATCTGTGGATCCATGTCTTCTAATTGTTCTACGGGATGTTTCGGCTGCGATGGGCATTTGTAGACCTCATGATCTGCCTAACTTCTGGATCCTGTCTCCTAATTGTCCTTTTCGATGTTTCGGCTGCCTGTTCGCGATCCCTTTCATCCTAATTTTCCATACGATTTCGTCTGCGATGTGCATCTGTAGCCCTGTCGTCCTAACTTCTTTATCCTGTCTCCTAATTGTCCTTTCGAAGTATTGGCTGCCTATTCGCGATCTCTTTCTTGGGAATATTCCCTACGATCTCGTCTGCGTTGGGCTTCTGTAGCCCTCTCGTTCTGCCTAACTCGTGAATCCAGCTTTTTAATTGTCCAATTCGAAGTATTTTCTTCCTATTCTATTAATCTTAAGCGCGCCTTTTTACCACGGCGTGAACACTGCTGTGAATTCCCAATCTGTTCTACTACTCGATTCTCACTAACTGCCCTACGTATTCTATGATATTGGGAATTCAACTATCGCTCTCTTTCTGCATATTGTGCGTGTCCTCTATTTTACCTATTTCTTTCCGTACGCCTTTGAGATTGTGCAGCACCGGACAATTTAAATAAAATTTATAAAATATTTAATTTATTTGATATTATTAATTTTATTTATATCATTTATTTAAATAAGAAAAAATTATAAAATAAAATAAATTGTTAAGTAAATAATATAAATGAATTTAAAAATTATAATATAAATAAATGTTATAATTATATAATAAATAATTTTATAATATGTAAAATCGGATCGGAAAATAGGACAATACTTTAGACTAACTACAATAAACGTAACGCCACAAGTAATACGTAATAATCGGATCGGAAATAATAACCCGCGCACAGTTTTAGCGCACGCATAAACCGAACGCGATTCTATAATACTGAACTACCTATGTCACAAACCAAACCAGCGTATAAAATCGCATGTTCACGATGTTGAACACACAGACTTAACTCGATTGTCACACACCCACAAACACACTCACAAACTAAATCACTTAATGTAAGTATTTAATTGATAAATTAATATTAACTATATTAATTGTAAAGTTCTTAATACTTTATGTTAATTATTTCACTTGATGCTACTTTAGAATGTTCTTGTCTTATTGCGCGTCTATATTTAAGTGAGTATCGAAACTCGTCGTATCGATTTTGGTTATATTTTCTACAAGTGCTAGGCACACTTACATATATAATTTGATATTTGATGTGTAAATGAATCAAATAAATACCGCGACACACTCTAACGGTAACGTTGATGCAAAAGACGAAGCGAGATTTTAGTTCACGACAACTTGCTTTATTGATGATCAACTTAAGACTAACATATATCGGCTTAATAAATGATAAAGAAAGTTCTGTCGAATGTTTACATTATGGAGGGCACCGCTGGTAGCTGGGAACCAAGCGTTGCGCGTTATCTCAGCTTAAGCCGGGAACCAAAAATATGCTGATTATGTGATTTGCAATCGATGCTGATCGATTGGGGGAGATGCGCCGGCTAGACGGCTCTTTGTTTACAATTGTTGAATTTATTCTCAAGTGAAGCTTGGGAATGTTTATAATTGGGGGATATGGAATTCTGTATAATGTAGACATAATCAGAATGAATATGTCACTTCCCTCTCCTTAAGAGGTGAGCCTGTTAATCAAGGCGAGGCTGAAGGGTAAAGTTTTGGTAAATTTGATTGTGTCACCTCGCTAACTGTTTCTTCTTGTTGTTGTTCTTTTGGTTGAACTGATTGCGGTGTATCATTTTCTTACATTTTTTATGGATTAATATTATGGGATTAAATGATACATATTTTAAATATATGATTATAAATATAATAATAATAATGGTTATAATTATTGTATATGAAAAGACATAAATTTGGGGTACAAGTTGTACAATGTCGTTATGTTTGATAGGCTTAACTTTGATAACTTTTATTGGTGGATACAAAGGTGTTAGATCTACTTCGTGTAGTAAGTAATTGTCGCTTAAAATTATGTCATTTATTTGTAGTTTATATTGATTGACATTAATAATTTTATTACCATGAATATTAAGATCTGTATTACTTTTTTGACAGTTTTGTTTTAAATTTGTGTTGGATTTGTTCCATGTTACAATTGTATTTGGCTCTATGTATTTAATGATTTCTTTTTCGATTAACTGCTTAAAGTTACAATTTGGTTTTATTAGACCCCGTACTCTAAAAAAGAGTAGAGGGGTCTATTAGGTTTGTCAGAAGCGAAATGTGCGTAACAGGCAGAAGGAGGCGTGGCCGACCCCATAAAGTATATATATTCTTGATCAGCATCAACAGCCGAGTCGATATAGCAATGTCCGTCTGTCCGTCTGTCCGTCCGTCCGTATGAACACCTGGATCTTTTAAACTACAAAAGCTAGAGCCACCAAATTTATAATGAAAGTCCGTTATTATCTTACGCAGGTTAAGTTTATTTCAAATTTTTGCCACGCCCCTTACCGCCCCCGCAATGAGCAAAAAACCAGACACACCTCGAAAAAAAATGTAGTTTTAGGCCAATAACTCAGTAACTATGGCACTTAGGAACAACATTTCTGGTTGCTAGAGTTGTTAGAGACAGCCTTAATGCAATGCCATTCAAAATTTTGGCCTGCCACGCCCCCTTTTCTCATAAAAGCTAAAAAACTTTCAAAATATTAAGCTCAAAATTTGAAGGATTTAGGGCATTTAGTCAAATAGTACAGTGTTTATAATTAATTATTCGAAGAGAGGAATATCATATCAAACTATATTCCAAGCCGCGTTAAAATCCGTCAATTAACAAAAAAGTTATTAGGTTAGAAAGATTATGTAATTTAGCTGAAATTTCGCCGCCTGTGTGACGTCAGCGCTGCTCGCAGACGTTGCGCCGCTGCTCGCAGACGCTGCGTCGCTGCGACGTCGCCGTGCCGACCAGTGATAGGCACGCATACATACATATGTGCATACACATAATTTCAAACGAGTGTGTACTTGTATGTATAACATGTAAATGCGAATAAGCGGAACATGCTTGAAAGTAGCGCGTGGTGCGAATGGTAGAGTTACGGCGCGATGTGAAATCGTTGCCTGAGGGTCGTGGGTTCGAATGCTGGCAATGAGAATTGCTAATTTAATTTTTTTTTTAAATATCAATTTAAAATATACATATAAATTTTAATTTTTAAATTTCGTTATAAAATTTTAACTCAAATTAAATACAAATGCGCATTATCATGGGAGTACGGGGTCTTTTACAGTCGGCTCGATCGACTGTAGCCTTTTCTACTTGTTTGAATTTGAATTTGATGACAAAATGATCATGAAGATGGGACCTGTGGAGTTTGAATTTGGTTAATTTTTTTTTTCTTTTTAAATTGTGTTTTGTAATAATGTGTGGTTCTATTTTTGTTAGTAATTTGGTAATGATCAGGGTCTGTTTGAGTAACATTTTGATTGGCTTTAAATGGATTTTCTAATTTTCCTTTTTGTAACGGTCCTTTTCTGTATCTAATATCTATTTGAAATTCTTGTCGGTCACTGTTAATTTTGAATATAATTTTTTCATTTTTGTCCTGTGTATCTGAAGTTTGTTGTCCTGCATATAAGAATATGTGTGCGGGAGTTTGTCCAGTGTTGTCATGTTTAGTTTCATGATTGCAAATATAAAGGATAGTTTCCATTTTGCTGAGTTTTTTCTCTTCATCATTTAAAGTATTTATGATTCTAATTTTTTATACCCTGTACTCCAAAAAAGAGTAGTGCGAAAGTAAAGCGAAATGTGCGTAACAGGCAGAAGGAGGCGTGGCCGAAACCATAAAGTATATATATTCTTGATCAGCATCAACAGTCGAGTCTATATAGCAATGTCCGTCTGTCCGTCTGTCCGTCCGTATGAACACCTGGATCTTTTAAACTACAAAAGCTAGAGCCACCAGTTTTATAGTGAAAGTCCATTATTAAGTCAGGCAGGTTAAGTTTATTTCAAATTTTTGCCACACCCCTTACCGCCCCCGAAATGAGAAAAAAAACCAGACACACCTCGAAAAAAAATGTAGTTTTAGGCCAATAACTCAGTAACTATGACAGCCTTAATGCAATGCCATTCAAAATTTTGAGCTGCCACGCCCCCTTTTCTCATATGAGCTGAGAAAAACTTTTAAACACTTCAAACCAGGATTTAAGGCATTTCATATCAAACTATCCTCCAACAAAAAAGTTAGAAGGCAAGAAATATTATGTAATTTAGATGAAATTTCGCTGCCTGTGTGACGTCAGGGCTGCTCGCAGACGCTGCGACGCTGCCGTGTCGACCAGTGCTAAGCACGCATACATACATATGTGCATACACATAATTTCAAACGAGTGTGTACTTGTATGTATGTGGGGTCGGATCTGGCAACTCCAGATAGATCTCAGCTTTGTATATCGATATAAGAAGAATATCGATATAAACGACGACGACGATAACGACGAAACAGATACACGAAGAGTATCGATATAAACGACGATGACGATTACAAAAAAAAGAGATACACGACGCGTATCAAGAGGAACGACGGAAAGAAAGAGGAGACACACGACGATTACGACGAGATCGAAAGAAGAGGAAGAACGACGTATAAGACGAGCAACGACGACGACGACGACGCTAATAATTAAAGTTCCGATTTGACTTAATTTCAATTCACCAAAATATTATAATACAAACTATATAATCATAATAATAAAAGTAGTGTTTAATATAAAAAACCCTACAAACATGGGGCTCAACCTAACAAATAACATACAACCGCGAAGGCTCAACAAAAATATGACAAAGTGAACAAACGGTTCAGTTGAAACAACAAAAACGACGATTAAAAGATTTAAAAACGGTAAATAGCTGCAACGGCGACACAATGACAAGCTTGCAAAACTTCGAGAACATTCTAGACGCCATAAAAAGAGGAAAACGAGCGAACATTGAGTTGCTGCACAAATTTGTTTTCCAGTCAGCAGGTGACCGGAACAATCGAAAACGTTTGCGCGAGTTTGAAGGCTTCAATTTCACCGAAAGAGATGAGGAATGGCGTGACAAAATTTCGTATGTGGCTGAAAATTTGTCCGACAGTGATCTTGCTGTAATTTGCAACATACTGGGGCTACAACATAATACGGCGAATTTGACGACGCATATATTTCGCAATCTGATGAAATCCAATTTGCTTGTAGACACCCAAAACGAAGGCGAAGAAGAAGAAGAAGACGAGAGCGAAGAAGAAAACGATGAAGATGAACGAAGCGTACATGAAATCAACGAAGACAGAGATGCAAATAGACGCAACAATGAGGAAATAAATTATGGTACGGTGAAAAACACAAACACGCCGACAGCAAAATTCGCACTGAATTTTAGAGATGTGGAAGATACAATACGACCATTTTGCGGCGATGACACCGTAACAGTTGAAGTATGGATAGACGATTTTGAAGAAATGGCAACGATAATGTCATGGGATGAGCTGCAGAAGTTTATATTTGCCAAAAGATCGCTGAAGGGCTTAGCTAAAATGTTCATTATGAGCGAACGCGGAATCAGAAACTGGAGTATGCTCAAAAAGGCGCTACTAGAAGAGTTTGAGACAAAAGTGAACAGTGCTCAAG
Organism: Drosophila dunni; assembly: GCA_018152125.1. NCBI lineage: Eukaryota > Metazoa > Arthropoda > Insecta > Diptera > Drosophilidae > Drosophila > Drosophila dunni. The sequence goes on along the minus strand of JAECXC010000190.1, from coordinate 78,579 downwards.
TACACAAGCTTCTGGCAGAATCGAAGAAAACGAAAGACGAGAATGTTCTAGAATACCTTCTGAAAATGAAAGAGATAGCTTGGCGAGGCAATGTGGAGAGCAACGCTTTGATGCAGTACGTAATTGATGGCATTAACGATCTAAGTGTGAACAAAGCTATGTTGTACAATGCCAAAGACATGAAATAGTTTAAAGAGAAACTAAAGAGCTATGAAAAGATGAATGTCAGGATCGAAAAAGAGAACTACACTGGAGAAAAATTTAAACGCACACAGAACACACGAGAAACGCCGAAGAACAATGATGTCAAATGTTTCAATTGCGGGGCGAAAGGTCACACGTCAAATTACTACACCGACAAGGCCAATGGAAGGAAATATCTCGAAGGAGTGTAATAAGAACAAATCTACAGACGCTGAAAAAGTGGCACCCATTCGCCAAATCACCAATAAGATGTCCATGAGCAAAGAGGTACGCATTGACGACGAAAAATTTATTTCTCTGATTGACACTGGAAGCAAATACAACATTATCAACGAGTCGGCGTATTCAAAGCTGAAAAAGAAGCGAATTAGTCCAGTAAACGTGTATCTCGTCGGATTTGGAAATCAAAACAGAGTTAAGCCATTGGGATCGATCAAAGAAACTATACTCGTAGATGACCTTATGTTTGTTACCAACTTCTTGGTTGTATCACCGACATTCCTGGATGTTGAAATGATTCTGAAAGAAGAGTTCTGTAAGCAAGCTGAAATAAACATAAATAGAGAGGGTATCACCATCAGGAAACACGACGCTATTGAGATGGAGGCAGAAATTACTTCGATGATGAAAATCACCGCCACAAACACGTGCGAGATCGACCCAAATATTGATGACACAGCCAGTGATGACTCTAAAAGAGAGGTACGTGAACTTATTGTAAACTACAATCCAGCAAATACGAAGACGACGAACGTGAAAATGCGAATTTGCGTAAAAGACGACACCCCGATCTTTTCACGTCCACGACGCATTGCATACAACGAACGCTGCATTGTCGACGGTCAAGTGGAGCAGTGGCTAACAGATGGCATAGTAGAGCAGTCAGAGTCGGAGTACAGCAGCCCAGTCGTCCTGGTGAAGAAACGAGATGGTACGCCAAGACTTTGTATCGACTACAGACGGATTAACAAGGTGATTATGCGAGATCATTTTCCATTACCGTTAATCGAGAAGCAGCTTGACAAACTGGTCAATGCAAGAGTCTATGGCACGATTGATTTAAAGAATGGATTCTTCCATGTGGATGTCGAGGATCAAAGCAGAAAATATACGTCGTTTGTGACACACAACGGCCAATATCAATTTCGCAAGGTACCTTTTGGACTGGCAAACTCCCCGAGCGTATTTCAACGACACATCAATGCCATATTCAGAGAAATGACACGGAGAAACATCGCTATACCGTACGTTGATGACATCATTATTCCTGGAAAAGACGAAGATGAGGCGTTACGTAATCTGAAGGAAGTGCCGACGCATTCGAGGACGAATGATGGGAAGGATGGCCGAGTTGTGGGGTCGGATCTGGCAACTCCAGATAGATCTCAGCTTTGTATATCGATATAAGAAGAATATCGATATAAACGACGACGACGATAACGACGAAACAGATACACGAAGAGTATCGATATAAACGACGATGACGATTACAAAAAAAAAGAGATACACGACGCGTATCAAGAGGAACGACGGAAAGAAAGAGGAGACACACGACGATTACGACGAGATCGAGAGTGAAAAATAAAAATCTGAGGAAGAACGACGTATAAGACGAGCAACGACGACGACGACGACGCTAATAATTAAAGTTCCGATTTGACTTAATTTCAATTCACCAAAATATTATAATATAAACTATATAATCATAATAATAAAAGTAGTGTTTAATACAAAAAACCCTACATGTATAACCTGTAAATGCGAAAAACCGGAACGTGCTTGAAAGTGGCGCGTGGTGCGAATGGTAGAGTTGCGGTGCGATGTGAAATCGTTACCTGAGGGTCGTAGGTTCGAATGCTGGCAATGAGAATTGCTAATTTAATTTTTTAGACCCCGTACTCTAAAAAAGGGTAGAGGGGTCTATTAGGTTTGTCAGAAGCGAAATGTGCGTAACAGGCAGAAGGAGGCGTGGCCGACCCCATAAAGTATATATATTCTTGATCAGCATCAACCGCCGAGTCGATATAGCAATGTCCGTCTGTCCGTCCGTCTGTCTGTCTGTCTGTCCGTCTGTCTGTCCGTCCGTCCGTATGAACACCTGGATCTTTTAAACTACAAAAGCTAGAACCACCAAATTTATAATGAAAGTCCGTTATTATCTTACGCAGGTTAAGTTTATTTCAAATTTTTGCCACGCCCCTTACCGCCCCCGCAATGAGCAAAAAACCAGACACACCTCGAAAAAAATGTAGTTTTAGGCCAATAACTCAGTAACTATGGCACTTAGGAACAACATTTCTGGTTGCTAGAGTTGTTAGAGACAGCCTTAATGCAATGCCATTCAAAATTTTTGCTTGCCACGCCCCCTTTTCTCATAAAAGCTAAAAACTTTAAAAATTTCAAGCTCAAAATTTGCAGGATTTAGGGCATTTAGTCAAATAGTGCAGTGTTTATAATTAATTATTCGAAGAGAGGAATATCATATCAAACTATATTCCAAGCAGCGTTAAAATCCGTCAATTAACAAAAAAGTTATTAGCTTAGAAAGTTTATGTAATTTAGCTGCATTTTCGCCGCCTGTGTGACGTCAGCGCTGCTCGCAGACGCTGCGTCGCTGCGACGCCGCCGTACCGACCAGTGCTAGGCACGCATACATACATATGTGCATACACATAATTTCAAACGAGTGTGTACTTATATGTATAACATGTAAATGCGAATAAGCGGAACATGCTTGAAAGTAGCGCGTGGTGCGAATGGTAGAGATACGGCGCGATGTGAAATCGTTGCCTGAGGGTCGTGGGTTCGAATGATGGCAATGAGAATTGCTAATTTAATTTTTTTTAAATATCAATTTAAAATATACATATAAATTTTAATTTTTAAATTTCGTTATAAAATTTTAATTCAAATTAAATACAAATGCGCATTATTATGGGGAGTACGGGGTCTTTTACAGTCGGCTCGATCGACTGTAGCCTTTCCTACTTGTTATGTTTGGAATGCCTTTAGAAAATATTATTTGTCTTTTAAATGTGTTAATTGGTTTTTCGGTGATAAAAATTAAGTTACTATTGTCTTCATCAGAACTATGTTGTGTTTCTTCTCCAAAATAAGCTTGTTGTATTTTTACTCGAGATAAAGCGTCAGCTATGCGATTTTCCTTTCCTTATACATTTTTAATGTCAAAGTCATATTCTGATAATTTTTCTATGGCACTGTTTTGTCCGTTTTGAGAAAATACAGCTCCAAGTGCTATGTTACTTGCGTCTGTAGTTAATACAAATTTACTGTTAAAATCTGGTATTTTTAAAATGGGATCATTGGAAATAAGTTGTTTTCATTTTTCAAAGGCTTCTACGTATTCTGGATTTTGTATGGCGATTTGTGAAAAAACGATAATATCGTCTAAATACACCAAACAATGCTTGTTTAATAATGGTCGCAACATATTATTCATGTAACGTTGAAAAGTTGCAGGAGCAACATTTGGTTTTAAACCAAATGGCATACGAAGATATTCATGATGACCATTTTTGGTTGAAAAAGCTTTATTATGTATTGCATCTTGATGCATTTCCAGCTGATGGAAAGCTTTTGCAAGGTCAATTGTGGTAAAATAATTACATCTACCTAGCTTTCCTAGAATTTCGTCCATGTTTGGTATTGGGAATCTGTCATTAATAGTTACCTCGTTTAGTTTTCTATAATCGATTACTATTCTAAACTTTTGTTTACCCGATGCATCTTGTTTTTTTTTGAATAATCCATATTGGACTGCAGTAGGGGGAATTACTGGGTTTTATGATACCTTGTTCTAACATTTCTTGGATTTGGTTTTCAACTTCTTTAGAGTAAATGGGAGAGTTAAGAGTAGTGTTAATATTATGTTTTTCTTGGTTACTGAAACTGAGTTGGTCTACATCTTGAAATTGAATATGTTGATAAGTTTTTAATAAATGTTTCAATTTTGATTTCTCTTCATTGTTTTAATGATCTAATCGATAAAGATTTGAATTCTCGAGTAATTCTGTTTTTACATTGTCTGAAGGCTGTGGGCTATTATTATATTTTGTAGTTTCAAAATTTGGACTAGCTAAAAAAGGAGTTTGATTTTTAATTGAAGAATCATTAATTAGTTTATATCTTTTGTTGAATAAAGTTACTGTTTGAACTTTGTAGTCTATTATTGCTTGGGCTTGTGAAAGCAAATTTCTGCCAATTAATAGATCATAATCTGAAGAAAATTTGTGTAAAAGGAATTCACTACTACTCATGAATATGTTGTTGGAGGGAACAATAATCTTTTTTGTGATTGTTAATGCCCCGTTACTTGTGTGAATTTGACATTCAGTATCATAAACATTTAGATTGAAAACATTGGATGTCATCATATTTACTGTTGAGCCGGTATCTATAAGGCATTTTAAAACTTTTCCTTTATGGTTTTATGTTTTGTGAATTTTTAAGTTTAATGAATTGTTGGTTTCCGAGGCTGGTAACGGAAAACTTTCGGCTTGATCGAGCTCTATCTCGTTACACTGTTCAGTTTCTTTTTCGGCTACTGTTGTCGAAGTTTCGGCATAATCAAAGCTTTGAGGATATCCGTAATCTTGATAGGATTGTGGATATGAAACTAATTGATTGTAATATTCTTGTTGTAAACACTCTTGATAATTCAATTCTTCTTGATACCTAGCTTCTTGATCTATGCTCATTTTACTCTGTGCACTTTCTGCTGGTCTAGAGCGTTTCATTGGTGGATGTGGAACACCAGGTATATTATTAACCGGAGCCTTTTGTAAAGTGGCACTCTCAATTTGTCCAAAACGGTTTTGGTCAAATAAATGTTTACGAAAATTTTGTTAGAAATTTATGAAAATTGGGATTGGTTGGGAGTGGTTTTAATTCTATTTTTTGTTGTGTTTTAGTGGAATTAAAATTTTGGCAAGGTTGATCATAAAGATTTTTTTCTTGCAATAAATTTATAAGCGATCTTAAATCGGGAATTTCCCAATTAATAATGTTAATGCAGATTTTAGTAGGTAACTTTTGGATCAAATCGTCAATACTAGTTTTAATTAACCGCGAGTACAGTGTTTTTTCATCGATATTATTCTCTAGTTCTAGCTTTGTTATGTCTCGGCTTGTCTTTCCTGGGGCTATCACGGCTAGCTCATTCGCCTCAGGTCGGGGTTGTTAACCAGAGCCCACCGAGCGTGCAATCCACAATCATCGATTGTAGAGCCTCTACATCGCTACTACTACACTCTACGAAACAATACCAACCCTACACAACTATCGGCCATCTCTATCGTCGGTCCCGATATTTTTGCCGCAACGCACCCACCCTACCAGTGGCGGCAACATTCAAATTGTTCCGTTGCGCCACCCATAATCAAAAGTCTACTCCAGCTCGCTTTATCCATGCTACGCAATCCCCCTCCCATCAACAAATTACTCACACATATTCGTTTCGTTACCAATCAAATTATACATATTTATTAATATTAAATTTTCTAAATATAGTTTTCCTTATAGATATACTTCCCTATCTTATTTAGTTTTTACTTTGCATTTTATTTATATTTTATTTTATTTATATTAATTTTATTTCTGTCTTTACCTTTTCTTTTAGTGTCGATTGCCTTAGATTTATATAGAGGGGGAGGGGGGGGTCTCGGGGGTACCTGATACTACCTAAGAGCTCTAAGGGTGTATAGGGGGGCCGGACACTGCCAAAACAATTTTTTTTATTGGCAGGTACTAAATGTACGTATGATTACCAGCAACTCACAATAAAACACAACGAAGAAAAAGGGACCGACCAGAAAATATGGAACAAAACAATTTAATTTAAATAAGAGAAAACAAGAAAAAACGGTTATCTTCGGCTCGCCGAAGATTAAATACCCTTGCAGTCATGAATATTGCATTAATTTGATTTTTTTACCCAATTATTTTTATGCTAGTTATATGATATGGTAGTCCGATTTGAAATTTGGTCAACAGATGGGGGACAATGAGAAATACATTCTGCATGAATTTCGTTGAAATCGGTCAATAGACACCGAAAATGTTCATACTAAGCATTTGAACCGATTGTTCCTATGGAAGCTATATGATATAGTGGTCCGATTTGGATGAAACTTGGTCAACAGATGGGGGACAATGAGAAATACATTCTGTGTGAATTTCGTTGAAATCGGTCAATAGACACCGAAAACGTTCATACTAAGCATTTTCAACCGATTGTTCCTATGGAAGCTATATGATATAGTGGTCCGATTTGGATGAAATTTGATCAACAGATGGGGGACAATGAGAAATACATTCTGTGTGAATTTCGTTGAAATCGGTCAATAGACACCGAAAATGTTCATACTAAGCATTTTCAACCGATTGTTCCTATGGAAGCTATATGATATAGTAGTCCGATTTGGATGAAATTTGGTTAACAGATGGGGGACAATGAGAAATACATTCTGTGTGAATTTCGTTGAAATCGGTCAATAGGCACCGAAAATGTTCATACTAAGCATTTTCAACCGATTGTTCCTATGGAAGCTATATTATATAGTGGTCCGATTTGGATGAAATTTGATCAACAGATGGGGGACAATGAGAAATACATTCTGCGTGAATTTCGTTGAAATCGGTCAATAGACACCGAAAATGTTCATACTAAGCATTTTCAACCGATTGTTCCTATGGGAGCTATATGATATAGTGGTCCGATTTGGATGAAATTTGATCAACAGTCGAAGAACGATTATAAATGCATATAGCGTGAATTTGGTTGAAATCGGTCAATAGACACCGAAAATGTTCATACATTTCATTTCATTTCATGCACTTCGACCGATTGTTCCTATGGGAGCTATATGATATAGTAGTCCGATCTGTCCGATTTTTACAAATGATCTGCGTGCAGAGAGAATACACATCTGTACCAAGTTTCATTAAGATAGCTTTAAAACTGAGAGACTAGTTCGCATAGAAACAGACGGACAGACGGACAGACGGACATGGCTATATCGACTCGGCTGTTGATGCTGATCAAGAATATATATACTTTATATGGTCGGAAAAGCCTCCTTCAATGCGTTACAAACTTCGTGACAAAAACAATATACCCTCTGCAAGGGTATAATTAAGTTTAAAATCTGCATTACAAAAATTTATATTTATACATATATGCACAAACTACATAGACTGGGGACAAAACAAAACAAAACTACAGCTGTCCGTGTGACACAGCTCACCACGTCTGTCCACTGTGCTAGCGCGCACAGCTGATGCTGCGTGACGTCACTGGTCTTCCGGTCGCTGTTGTATTGTTGTTCTCGTTGCCTGTTGTTGTTGTCGTTGTAACTGTTATAGTTGTTGTAATTGTAGTTGTTGCGTATTAACGTTATATTTGTTGTTGCGGCTGTCGCAAATATGTTGTTTGGGTTGTTGTTGCCGTTGTTTTGTTGTTTGTTGTTATTCGTTTAAGCGTCGTTATTTTAAATGTCTTTAAATTTGGCGTTTTGGTTTTTGGTGGTTTCGTGTCGTTGCACCGTGGTTGTCTAACAATTATTGCGTTTTAAATGTTTGTGTAGTTTTGCATGTGTAATGGGTTTGCTATTGTTGCACATAAATGTTGTTGTGTATTTTATTTGATTTGGTCACTTGTCTTAATTGTCGCACTGTGGTTGTTACTGATGCATGTTCATTTTGTAGTTAACGTGTTTCACGTTTAAATTTAATTCAATTAAAAAAAAAATTTTTTTTTTTGGACGCACAAAAAAATACATTATTACTGGACTTAACAAACGCACACTCCAAAACTACACACCGAACGTTCACCAAACGCACAACAAAATTTTTTATCGATCCAGTCACGCAACTGCTCGTGCCGATCTCGAAAAGCAACTCCTTCGTTGACTCTAAGGCCACCTGTTGCTAAGCAAAATTTAAAATTCTAATCCTCCAATAACTCTTATACTAATATCCCCCCGTCCCGCCAAGTATGGCCACCTCCAGCTGAGCAGTGTGCGATGAATTCTCAACACTTATCGATATTCCGATTCTGCTCAGCCCGAGATGCAACAGCTTACTCATTAAAGTACGCCTGCGTTGTTCAACTTCCTCCAGAAATTCGCGAACGTTCCCCTTAAAAGTTGTGTTCCTGAAGTCCTCCAGAAGGATGTGATTGATCGTCTGGGATTTATAGTTGACTACCATCAGCACTGATTATCGATTGTTGTCAACATCTTTTAGTTGATTTATAGCTTGTGCCATGCTGGCGTCGGAAAAGGTTTATACGGCTGCTGCTCCTCCTTCCATTTTGATTTTATTTTTGAAATTTGTTTAATTTTATATTTTTTTCACTTTTTATACTCTCTGCAAGAGTATATTGGGTTTGTGCAAAGTATGTAACAGGCAGAAGAAGGCGTGGCAGACCCCATAAAGCATATATATTATTGATCACAATTTAGTCAGTCAATACAAGAATCTTTTTTTGTTCGATGCCACGCCCCATTCGCCCACAATAAGCAAGAAACTAGACACACCTCGAAAAAAATATTGGCTTTCGGTCGGGCGTGCTCGACTGTACTTTTCTTTCTTGTTTTATTTAAGTTTTTATTTTTTTTTTTTTTTGTTTAATTATTTTTTTTTTAATTGTTTAATTTTCTTAAATTTTCACTTTTAGTATCACTAATGTTCGTTAATGCTCACTTAGTTTATAACTTAGCTATCTAGTTTGTTTAATTTGTTTGCACAGATTGCATTTTCGAATATTATTGAGATAACCAGGTATACTTTTGATTTATTTTCTCTCCGAATTCTATTGCGTCTTCTTGAATTATTTTCAAGTTTGTTTTTTAACTACCGTGGCTTTGGCAATACGCGAATTTTTTGGTGTACACGTCACTGTCGAGGTTTTATTAAAACTTGACGCGATATTAACCGTCGCTTGGGTTGCCTTTGCGTTAGTCCTTTTTTTCGGATAACAGTAAAAGGGATAAGAATTAATAACTTAGTTATTGCATCAGGATCCGCAATTAAATGTTATCCTACCGGCTGCGCCAACTAGATAATTCATGTTAGATGAATCCAATAAATACCGCGACACACTCTAACGGTAAAGTTGATACAAAAGACGAAGCGAGATTTTATATTCACAACTTGTTTTATTGATGATCAACGTAAGACTAAAAGATATTGGTTTAATAAATAATAATGAAAGTTCTTTCGACTGAGGATTTAATGTTTACAATATTGAGGGTGACCGCTGGTAGCTGGGAACCAAGCGTTACGCGTTATCTCAGCTTGAAGCTGGAAACCAAAACATGCTGATTATGCGATTTGCAATCGATCGATTGGAGGAGATGCGCCGGCTAGACGGCTCTTTGTTTACAATTGTTGAATTTATTCTCAAGTGAAGCTTGGGAATGTTTATAATTGGGGGATATGGAATTCTGTATTCTGACATAATCAGAATGAATATGTCACTATATAAGTGCAAACACATAATTTTAAACGAGAGTGTACTTGTATGTATAACATGTAAATTCGAATAAGCGGAACATGCTTGAAAGTGGCGCGTAGTGCGAATGGTAGAGTTGCGGCGCGATGTGAAATCATTGCCTGAGGGTCGTAGGTTCGAATGCTGGCAATGAGAATTGCTAATTTAATTTTTTTTTAAATATCAATTCAAAATATACATATAAATTTTAATTTTTAAATTTCGTTATAAAATTTTAATTCAAATTAAATACAAATGCGCATTACTATGGGAGTACGGGGTCTTTTACAGTCGGCTCGATCGACTGTAGACTTTCTTACTTGTTTCTTTTAGAATTTATGCTTGGCAAGGGTCTCAATGGTGTATATGGAGTGTATGAAAAGGCACACAGGGTTTGGGCATACTATGCCATGTTTTACCGTGGATCGACTGTGGGACAGAATGCAATGTACAAGGTAAACTGTTCCTAACTAATTTTTCAACCTTACTACTCATGGAAGGTAACCAATATGACTTTCTTAAATCATTCACACACTTTTCTGCCGCTAAGTGTCCCAATTTCTCCATTGAAATGCGAATTAATTGGTTTTCTATACTAAAGGGCACGTACAGTCTTAACTCATCTGTTTCATTAATTTTGTACACTAACGCATTGAAGGAGACGTTTCCGACCACATAAAGTATATATATTCTTAATCAGCATCAACAGCCCAGTCGATATAGCCATGTCCATCTGTCCGTCTGTCAGTTTGTCGGTCGAAATGTATGAAATGAAATGAAATGTATGAATATTTTCGGTGCCTATTGACCGGTTTCAACCAAATTCTCGCGAAATGCATTTATAATCGTTCTTCGACTGTTGACCCAATTTCATCCAAATCGGACGACTATATCATATAGCTCCCATAGGAACACTCGGTTGAAATGCTTAGCATGAAAATTTTCGGTGTCTATTGTCCGATTTTAATGAAATTCACGGGGAATCAATTTCTAATCGTGTTCCAACTGTTTACCAAATTTCATCTAAGTTCTATATCATATCGCTACCATAGAAATAATTGGTGATTGAAACCAAACTAACGCAATATTCATCACTGCAAGGGTATTTAATCTTCGGTGAGCCGAAGATAACCGTTTTTTCTGGTTTTTTCAATATCCTAATATCGCCTCCTCGGATTTCTTTTCTTTCGTCCAAATCCCTATTTGTTTGGTAAATTTTACGAATGTTCCCATTATGGCCATTATTAGAGGCTTTACTATGGTTCTTACTACTTTCACTCCTATGGGTATCAATATGGCTCTCACTATGTTCACTCCTATAGTTTTTATTATGGCTATCATTATGGGTATCACTATGCCTCTCGCTGTTGTTATTCCTATGACTTAATGGCCCTTAATCCCACCTTACATAGTTTAAAAATATAAAATAATTTATCGATTGGAACTAAGTGGGGCAGCGCCCTCTGTCGGGAGCGCGGGGAGCGATCGGGTGCAACTCTGCATGAAAGCTCTGTGGTGAAGGGAGAGCTTTCGTGGTGGAGTTGCATCGGGACAGCTTTCGCGCTACTCGATCGAGAGCGTGGCCGGCACTTTGCGATCGAGAGCCAACACGTGCGGACGTGAGCAGCGAACTACGAAAGGAGAAGAATAACTGTGAGTAGAAAAGCCGTTAGAGCCAGTGCGACAGTTAGGCGCGACAGCAGAAAAGATAGAAAAAATAAAAGAGAAAACAAGAAAACGAAAACGAACAGTGCGTTATTAAGAAACTAATTTCCAGTACTGGTTAGGTTTCACCCACCACATCCCTACTCCCGTTACTTCCGTTTCGTTCGAGGATAGTCGTGACTCTACGGTTCCCCTGGAGTCACACTTAACTCTCACGAATCAACGCCGTCTTCCGCTGAGAACCATCGTGGCCTCTTGGTACCCTTGAACCACGATCGGAAACTCGCAAGACGTTCTCTCACCCGAAACGCAGCGGCTCGCTGAGATCAACGGTGGCACCCCCGTTTAGATCTCGCATTCTCATCGTCCTAACCCCCACTGCACTCCTCGCCTGAGAACAGCGGCAGCCGCCAGAGTACCTCGGCCCTTTTTCCCCGTCTGCAGCGTTTTTTTTTTTCTCTGCCGTTAATAAAGTCAACAGTGGGCCGCCCAGTAGAGGTGAACAGTGGGCCGCGGGTCTGGAAAAGTGGACAATTTTTTTTTGGGGGTTAGAAAAGTCAAACAGTGAGACACAGCCCATGCGATTAGTTGTTGTAGCGAACGATGGAGGAACAAGTTTTACCGGAGAAGTGGTCACAAAGAGAAGTGGCCGATCAAGTGACGAAGTGGGATATGAGCTACGATGGGCAGGCCGACGCGCTCGGATTCCTCGAGATCCTCGAACAGCGCGCCGCCACGTACGGGATCGACCTCGAACACATGCCTGGGGCTGTGAGCGAGGTGTTCGTCGACCACGCGGCTAATTGGTTTCTCACACGCGAGCTGAGGAACGAGGAGTTTTTCTTGCCACCCCGGTACTTCGAGCGACTTGAAGACCACATCAGGTCGCGCCGCCAACGTCCCCTGGAGAGCTTCAAGCAGTACCTGCTGGAGATCCGCATGCTCATGCGTCGAGACCAGCGGTAGTCGCCAGAGTACCTCGGCGCTCCGTTTCGATCTCGCGGAGCAGCGCGTGACATTGCTGAGAGCAACGGTGGCGCTCCCCGTTTAGATCTCGCGTCTCGCTTTCCCCCCTCCCTTCTTCGGCTCGCGGAGAACGACGGCAGCATCCCTGCCTCGATCTCGCGCCCCATTTCCCCTCTCACACACCAACACCAATCTTCAGATCGGCCCTTTTTCCCCGTCTGCAGCGTCTCCGCAAATGTTACAAATTTCTTGTAAGATTCGAGCCCTGGACAGACTGAGATCTGTACCCTGGCTAGAACGCTTCTTTAAATTGTCACGGACAATAAGCTTATTTAGTCCTCTATAATCGACACACATTCGAATTTCACCAGATTTCTTTTTCACTAGGTCGTATTCTTTTATTTTCTAATAGACCATTAATAGCATTAAAGCTCGTAATGATCTCGACCATACTGCAAAAAATAATGTTACATGTGTCTTCATGACAAAATTTATATGACCTTCCATTTGGCCCTTAATAGGAATTCTTTTTCCACCTAATCCATAAATTTTTTCAGAACATGGTCTTAAAACTAAATTTTTAGGTATAAATGATTCGTCAAGAAAACTAACAGGACTACCAGTATCAATTAAAGCACGAACATTTTATCTCCCCCTTTGGATTTTACGCACCTCAGGTTGCTTGCCGACATCCCAAGATGAGACTTTGTGCTTAAAGATGTGAATAAGCTCCAGTTTAATATTCCAGTGTTGTGCATATACAACTGGGCATATACGGTGAATAGGCGATTAGCATAAATGAATCGCTTCATATGGCTAACATTGAAGGCATTCCTAACCTCCTCGAAGTCGCTGGTCCACATTAACACGGAGTAGTTGTCATCGCCCGAAAAAGGCGGCATCAAAGCTTTCACAACATTTACATCCAAGACATCCTTTTATTCCGACTTAGTGAACCTTACGCTATCTCAAGGGCGGCCTGCAGGTCATCAATCCGCTTACGACTGACATAAAGCTTCTCCAAGTCCTCCAAGTATTGCAATTCATTTGAAATCTTTGTCTTGATTGCGCGACATTGTGAAATCACCTGCGCTTCTCTCGAATTATCAGCTTCACATAACGGTTGTTCCGCCATCTTATTATACTCTCTGCAAGAGTATATTGTGTTTGTGCAAAAGTATGTAACAGGCAGATAGAGGCGTGGCAGACCCCATAAAGTATATATATTCTTGATCAGCATTACAAGCCGAGTCGATATAGCCATGTCCGTCTGTCTGTCTGTCTGTCTGTCTGTCTGTCTGTCTGTCTGTCCGTCTGTCCGTCTGTTCGTCCGTATGAACAAACAGATTTCAGAGATGGTAAGAGTTACAAGTTCGAGCTTGGTGTCAATCGATCACATACTTAGTCAGTCAATACAAGAATATTTTTTTTTCGATGCCACGCCCTATTCGCCCACAATGAGCAAAAAACTAGACACACCTCGAAAAAAATTGTTGTTTTCGGCGAATATCTCAGTAACCATGGCACCTAGGATCACCAATTCTGGTATGGAGATTCCTAGCGACAGTGTAAATGCATTGCCATTTAAAATTTTTTTCCCAAAATACAAAACAACAATTCTTAACTTTCGTTCCGTTTTTAGACGTTTTGTTTATATAGTACACCATTGTAATTGTATAATTCGAGTGGATGCTAACTATATTAAACTATTCTAAAAACGCATTGAAATCGGACTACAAACAAGAAAACTAGAAGCGTTATAATATTAATAATTGAACGCCATATCAAGGTACAGTCGAGCACGCCCGACTGTATAATACTCTCTGCATTTTTTTCCCGATTTAATTACTAAAATCGGTCTAAAGATTTTGCAATAAGTAGCACTTGCATTAAAACACTTTGAAACAAAGAATCACACAAACATCTGTTTGTTTGTATGCAAATACACATACGAATGACAATATTTGATTCATATATGTATGTGTGTATTCGGCGCAGTCTGCGACTGCTGGCAGCGCTGCCGCTTCACAAGCATCGAAAACGTTCGTTGTATGTTTCTGTCTCGCTTGCGGTCATACGTTCATATTGCGTTCAATTATAAATATTGTAACGCTTCTACTTTTCTTGTGTATATTCCGATTTCAATGCGGCTTTTTAGATCCCGTCCTCTAAAGCGAAGTAGAGGGGTATATTAGTTTTGTCAGAAGCAAAATGTGCGTAACAGCCAGAAGGAGGCGTGGCAGACCCCATAAAGTATATATATTCTTGATCAGCATCGAAAGACGAATCGCAATAGCCACGTCCGTCTGTCCGTATGAACACCTGGATCTATTAAACTACAAAAGCTAGAGCCACCAAATTAGGAATGAAAGTCCGTTATTATGTCAGGCAGATCAAGTTTATTTCAAATTTTTGCCACGCCCCTTACCGCCCCCGCAACGAGCAAAAAACCAGACACACCTCAAAAAATTTATGTTTGAGGTTAATATCTCAGTAACTATGGCACTTAGGAACACCAATTCCGTTATGCAGGTTCCTACAGACAGCCTTAATGCAATGCCATTCAAAATTTTGCTGCCACGACCCCTTTTCTCATATGAGTTAAAAACTTTTAAACTTCAAACCCGGATTTAAATCATTTGTTCAAATAGTACAGTGTTTCTAATTAATTATTCGTTTAGAGGAATATCATTTCAAACTATCCCGCGAGCGGCTTTAAAATCCGTCCATTAACCAGAAAGTTAGAACGTTAGAAAAATTATGTAATTTAGCTGAAATTTCGCTGGCTGTGTGACGTCAGCGTTGCTCGCAGACGCTGCGACACTGTGACGCTGCCGTACCGACCAGTGCTAGGCACGCATACATATGTGCAAACACATAATTTCAAACGAGTGTGTACTTGTATGTATAACATGTAAATGCGAATTATCGGAACATGCTTGAAAGTGGCGCGTGGTGCGAATGGTAGAGTTGCGGCGCGATGTGAAATCGTTGCCTGAGGGTCGTAGGTTCGAATGCTGGCAATGAAAATTGCTAATTTAATTTTTTTTAAATATCAATTGAAAATATACATATTAAAAATAAAATGTACAAGTTTGTCTAGTATATCAGCCATGACTGGAATAGGATATTTATCATCGATTGTTATTTCGTTTAGGTTTTGATAGTCAATAACTATACGGAATTTTTCTTTACACGATGCAAGTTTCACAATCCAAATTGGTGAGCAATAAGCCGATGATGATTTACGAACTATGCCTTGTTCAATCATTTCTTTGATTTGTTTTTCGACTTATTCATCGAATGTTTGCGCATACTTGTATGGGCGCTTTTGATTGAGTCTTCGGCTTGACAGAATTCTCACGGTCATATCTCTTTGAAAATGGATGATCGTTTAGAATAACTGTTTTTTGTTTCTAGTCAATTTTTGCTTCATAAGAAAGTTGATTGGGATTAGTACAATTAGTATGATATTATCTTGGTGATTAATTCAAGTGGATGTTTTAATTAGTAGAATGTTTCGGTTGTCAACACTGTCAAGTCGGTCATAGGTAAGTAACTTTGGGTTGAAGAGTCCCAATCTAGACAATTGCATGCCCATTTCAATGTCTTCTACATATTCTATAAATTGTAGTAATTGGTAAGTAAATGTTTCTTGAAGTGCCCGTGTGTTTTTATGATCATTAAATTGTTGCATTTCGGTATTAATTATGTTTAATATACCATTAATGTCTTGAGCTTTAACAGTATTTAAAGACAGATTTTCAATATTTTTTTCAAATTATCGTCTGTCATTATCGTCAAGTGTCAAAAAGGAATTTAAATAGTGAGCCTCCAATGTTAAACAGTCCTCGTTTATTTCGATTCTCGTGATGAAAGATTATACCATTTAATTCTTGTATTTTTGAATACAAATAATTGATTTGTGATGAATTTTTAAAGCTTGGAATAGTTCTACGAAAATATTCATTTGTTATTATTATTTCAGAAACATTAATTCCTAAAGAGTGGTGTTCAAATCTAGTTGGTAATTCTAAGGGTTTGTCTGAAAACAGAAGGTATCCGTGGTCTGTATCCAAGTTATTTATTTGAATTTGTTAAGCATGCCATATGGTAAAGAGTGTAGATGACAATATGATCATGAAGTAGGGACCTGTGGAGTTTGAATTTGGTTAATTTTTTCTTTTTTTTTAGACCCCGTACTCTAAAAAAGAGTAGAGGGGTCTGTTAGGTTTGTCAGAAGCGAAATGTGCGTAACAGGCAGAAGGAGGCGTGGCCGACCCCATAAAGTATATATATTCTTGATCAGCATCCATAGCCGAGTCGATATAGCCATGTCCGTCTGTCTGTCCGTCCGTCCGTATGAACACCTGGATCTTTTAAACTACAAAAGCTAGAGCCACCAAATTTATAATGAAAGTCCGTTATTATCTTACGCAGGTTAAGTTTATTTCAAATTTTTGCCACGCCCCTCACCGCCCCCACAATTAGCAAAAAACCAGACACACCTCGAAAAAAAATGTAGTTTTAGGGAAATAACTCAGTAACTATGGCACTTAGGAACACCATTTCTGGTTGCTAGAGTTGCTAGAACAGCCTTAATGCAATGCCATTCAAAATTTTGGCCTGCCACGCCCCCTTTTCTCATAAAAGCTAAAAAACTTTCAAAATTTCAAGCTCAAAATTTGCAGGATTTAGGGCATTTAGTCAAATAGTACAGTGTTTATAATTAATTATTCGAAGAGAGGAATATCATATTAAACTATATTGCAAGCCGCGTTAAAATCCGTCAATTAACAAAAAAGTTATTAGGTTAGAAAGTTTATGTTATTTAGCTGCAATTTCGCCGCCTGTGTGACGTCAGCGCTGCTAGCAGACGCTGCGTCGCTGCGACGCAGCCGTGCCGACCAGTGCTAGGCACGCATACATACATATGTGCATACACATAATTTCAAACGAGTGTGTACTTGTATGTATAACATGTAAATGCGAATAAGCGGAACATGCTTGAAAATAGCGCGTGGTGCGAATGGTAGAGTTGAAATCGTAGGTTCGAATGATGGCAATGAGAATTGCTAATTTAAGTTTTTTTTAAATATTAATTCAAAATATACATATAAATTTTAATTTTGAAAATTTCGTTATAAAATTTTAATTCAAATTAAATACAAATGCGCATTACTATGGGAGTACGGGGTCTTTTACAGTCGGCTCGATCGACTGTAGCCTTTCTTACTTGTTTAAATTGTGATTTGGTATAATTTGTGTTTCTATTTTTATACTCTCTGCAAGAGTATATTGGGTTTGTGCAAAAGTATGTAACAGGCAGAAGGAGGCGTGGCAGACCCCATAAAGTATATATATTCTTGATCAGCATCACAAGCCGAGTCGATATAGCCATGTCCGTCTGTCCGTCTGTCCGTCTGACCTTCTGTCCGTATGAACAAACAGATTTCAGAGATGGTAAGAGCTACAAGTTCGAGCTTGGTGTCAATCGATCACATATTTATTCAGTCAATACAAGAATCTTTTTTTTTTCGATGCCACGCCCCATTCGCCCATAATGAGCAAAAAACTAGACACACCTCGGAAAAAATCGTTGTTTTCGGCGAATATCTCAGTAACCATGGCACCTAGGATCACCAATTCTGGTATGGAGGTTCTTAGCGACAGTGTAAATGCATTGACATTTAAAATTTTGGACTGCCACGCCCCTTTTTTCCCACAATACAAAACAATAATTCTCAACTTTCGTTCCGTTTTTAGTCATTTGTTCATATAGTACATCATTGTAATTGTATAATTCGAGTGGAGGCTAACTATATCAAACTATTCCTGAAAGGTGCATTAAAGTCGGACTATAAACAAGAAAACTGGAAGCGTTACAATATTGATAATTGAACGCAATATCACTACTGAGTGCAAACGAGACAGAAACATACAGGCGTCAAACGTTTTCTCTGTTTGTGTGGCGGCAGCGCAGTCGGCAGTCGCTGGCCGCGCCGAATACACACATACATACAAGTATGAACACATATAATGTCAAACGTATGTGTATTCGCATGCAAACAGATGTTTGATTTTGCTTAGATTGATTTTGTTTCCGGGTGTTTTGATGGAAGTACTGCACATTGTAATATCTCGATACCGATTTTAATAATTTAATCGGGATTAAAAGGCAGAGAGTATTATACGGTCGGGCGTGCTCGACTGTACTTTTCTTTCTTGTTGTTAGTAATTTGGTAATGATCGGGGTCTGTTTAATTGTCTTTAAATGGTCTTTAAATGGATTTTCTAGTTTTCCATTTTGTAACGGTCCCTTTCTGTATCTTGTATCTATTTCAAATTCTTGTCGGTCACTGTTAATTTCGTTTATTATTATACCCGTTACTCGTAGAGTAAAAGGGTATATTGTAATCGTTGGAATGAACAGGCAGAAGGATGCGTGGCAGACCCCTTAAAGTATACATATTCTTGATCAAAATCAATAGCCGAGTCGATATAGCCATGACCGTCTGTCCATCTGTCCGTCCGTCCGTCTGTATGAACAAAAGGATCTCAGAGACTATAAAAGCTAGAAAGATGATAGGGGTCGCAAATGAAAGGTACAATACCCAAGCAGTACAAGTTTGTTTTTGTGTTTTGACACGCCCAATTTAGGGCGTTCTATATTCATATAAAGGTAAATGTACAGGTAAAACTAGAATGTTTTAGTATAAAAAACTTTTTGGTTAGCTATGCTATCTGAACCAAATTTACACGGGTAGTACATATCTAGGCAGTAGATGAACTGATCAAGTTTGATACAAATGGGACAACTATATCGTATAGCTCCCATAGGGTCGATCGGTCAAAAATATGCTCCAAATATGAAATGATATGAAAACCTTTTGCGTTAACTAAGCTATAATAATCAAACTCACTCAGAATACATCTGCCAACAATATATATATACTGACCAAGTTTGATACAAATCGGACAACTATATCGTATAGCTCCCATAAGGACGATCGGTTAAAAATACGCTCCAAATATGAAATTGTATGAAAAACTTTTGCGTTAACTAAGCTATACAAATAAAACTCGAACTGAATACAATCGGCAGTAACGGACCAAGTTTCATGCAAATCGGATAGCTATATCGAATTGCTCCCATATGGCCGATCGGTCTAAAATACACTCCAAATTTGAATTAGTATACAAAGATTTTTCATTGATAAAGCTATATTAATGAAACTCACACAGAATACATTTGCCAGTAACATAAACATACTGACCATATTTCATGCAAATCGATCTACTATATAGTACAGTTCTCATAGGGCCGATCGTTCATCGTTCAATATTTGGATTAAAATGAATCTTACATAACTTACAATACTAAGAGTTGGAAAAAAATTATATTTTCGTCAGATTGCGTGGTTAATAAAACAAAAGGCATGTCCATTTATAGGATGGCATGCCCATCAAAGATTGGCAGATTAAACGGTGCACCTTTTTTTTACATACGTTACCCGATTTAAATATTAATAAACATCAATGGAAAGAGTTAGGTACAAAACGTCGCTCGCACCATCAGCTACACCACCTTTGTTAAGGGTCATAGTTAAGGGGTTACGCAAGAAGTATGTATATAACTTTGTTTTTCAATAATGTCGGGCTAATATTTGTTTTGAGTTGTGTAACAGGTAAATCATTTCTTTTTTAATATTTATCATCAATGGTTCGGGAATTTAGAATCTTTTTTAACTGAATGGGATTGACCTGAAGATTTCCTCGAAGTCTCATTAAGTTTACCTAATTCTTGTAAAAATCAAAATGGACTCAGTCTTATTTTACATGCGTTACTATTCAGTACTATAATTAGACAGTGCGGGAGACTTTAATATTCGTTGAATGTGTTTTTTAAATCGTCCTTGTGGTGAAAATATAACTGTAGTTAAGTGCTTTATATTCTACTTATCAAGTATTTTTATTCGCGGGTGATAAGTATATACTAAGAATTGCGCGAAAATATCTACAGCAAGTAAAGTAATTAAACATTTATCATTCATCAAAGAAATTAGAATTCCTTTAATTATTCTTATATCTTATTTCCCAGTCTTTCTAAAGACTCACTACTTATATTTTATTTATCAGTCTTTTTTAAAGACTTAAGTTTCATCTATTAGTAATTTTTCAGTACTTTTATTTTTATACTTGCCACCTGAATATACTATTTACTATTTTATATTTTCATTCATTTTTTATAATTTTACTGTCATAACTTTTTTTTTAGACCCCGTACTCTAAAAAAGTGTAGAGGGGTCTATTAGGTTTGTCAGAAGCGAAATGTGCTCGATCGACTGTAGCCTTTCTTACTTGTTTTAAACAAGAATGTCCGTGTTTATGTCTCTGATAGTCAACATATGGTGACTGCTCAGTATCATTTACATTTATAAATCGATCAATGAAGGCTACGACACTTTGAATTGACTGATGGTTTTCGAAGTCAACCACTGGGGCATCTTTCATCCAAAACATTACATGGATATGAGGGAAACCTCTTTGTAGAAATTCCACCCGCCAATAGTACCTAATCACAAAATTGGACCCGAATACTCCCCCTGGCTTTTTCATGAGCCTCAAAACCTCCCGATACCTATAGTCAAAGTATCTAGAACAAGTTCTAATTAGTCGGGCCTTTTCCCTAAATTCCATGTTTGAAGCTATGTCTTCATTTATGTCGATCCTATCCACATTTCTCTTCAGTAATACGAGTAACTCTACCCACCTAGTTTCAGCAGCTGATAGAGTTATGAAAAAAGTCGGTAAACCAAATTGACGAATCATAGCCATGACCTTTTTCTTTTCTTCCTCCCAATGAGCAGGAGACGAGCGAATATCCCTAAGCACCCTATATCCCTCATCATGATTAATAAAATTTCCCATAAAATCTTCATTGAGGACATTGCCAGCTGTAACTGCATTGGAGATGCTTCTCTTTGGTAAGCAGGTAGAAATATTATTTCTAATTTTTATGAGTTCTAATTTCTTATAATTGATAAATAGCTTGTCAGTCCTGCAAGCTCTTCTGTCAACATTTCGAAGCTCTGATCTAACAATTGTAGTAAAACTCTCTGAAGATAAGGGTGATAAGGGTGAAAATCCCGATGTTCGCAATAGGGAACAAGCTGCAGATACTCTCTGAAGTCTTTTAATTCCTGCATATATATTAGGAAAAGCCAGTTCTTCAGAGTCAGCATCAAGAATTACATCGAGAGGCCTTTGACCTTCTCCAGGAGCTATCGTAATTCTCTGCATATTTACATCCAGTTGGTTCATATTCTCAAGAAGAGTTTTAAGACCCACAGGATTCAACTCATCTGCTTCTTGATTTTCACCCGATTGAACCAGATCACTGTTTTCATTCCGATCTGAACTTTCAATTAGCTGATTGACTGTAGGTGAGTCTTCTTCAGAAGCTACGAACGGATGAGTATCGGATGAGTAATTAGAAATCCAGTGCTCGTTGACGGATACATTATGTTTCCTATACAGTTCAGTATTTACTAAATATCTTATTGCTTCAGCTATTTTAAAGGCCTAAAATCATTCGACCATAAAATCATGACCATATTCCATTCTACGCTTGAGGTGGAGCTGAATAACCGTGCCACGTGAAGTGCTCCTGGAAGAGATGTAACTATATTGGGAACTGATATGGGGACGTTTACAACTGCACCTTTAAGGGAATTTTGACGCTCATGGCCTATTGCCTTTATAACCATAAATGGAAGGCGAGGAGATATTAATCTCTCTTCTAATGAAGTGAGACCCCTTAGACAATCTGGCAATGTTGCAAAATCTAACCCATTTGTAATGGCACTCTTTGGCTTTCTTTTAGCTTTAATATTGCTATGACAAGTTTTACAAAATTTTAAGCTGTTGCTATCAGTCGGAAATTCCCGATCAACGTTAAAAATCTCATCGCAAAACTCATAATTACCTTCTAAATAACTTCGAGAAAGTCTAGCTATTTGCTTAGGAAACCAAAGATACTTACAACATAGGCAAATTTGGTCAGGTCCTAATTTAACAAGCCCATTAAAAACTAACCTGTGGGTATCGAACCCCTGTAGTCTGGGTCTTCGCTGTATACCTTCCTGAACATGTAAGCCCTTTGCTCTTGAATTCGTAGAGCGTTTCGCATTGCTTCTGCTTCCCTATTTTCAGAAGTACTCCTAAACTGTCTTACTCTATGGCTCACATAACTATTTGCATTAAGGGCTGATTGCCTTGCATTTTCTCTAGCTAGTCTACGAGCTGCAGTGTTTCGCAACTGTTCTATGGCCCTACGAACAGTTTGATTTCTCGCCTGAGCTCTCCTGCTTCTATCCCGTTGCCTTTCTAATAGACCATCCTGCAATGCTCGTGCCAGACTCCTTTGCTCAGTATTTCTATTCTGTTCTTGTCTTCTATAATTTCGGTCTAGTCTTTTTAAGAACATCCGTAGACTATCGAGCTCTTGTTCGTATGCTCGGATTGTTCAATTTAATCGCCTATTACTGTGTTGTTCAGTATTTCTGGCTTGCTTCTCTTTTCGAATAGCTGCATTCAGTCGCTTTACATGCCTTCGTATGGCATCAATTGACCTTTCACTATCACGGTAAACTTCATTAGAGCGTCTATCCCTATGCTCCTGTGTATTTCGGCTCTGCTCAATACCTCTATAGACACGATTTTGCCTTCTTTGGTAACGCCGCAGAGTATTTATCGCCTGTACTTTTAACCTGAATGCTTCAGTGGCCCGTCTTTCCCTATGTTCCTGCGTGTTTCTATTCTGTTCTATAGCTCTATAATTGACATTTTGTCTTCTGGTATTCCGACGACTAGTATTTGCAGCTTGTTCCCTAGTACGCAGTTCTTCATCTGTCCGTCATTCCCTATGTTCCTGTGTGTTTCTATTCTGTTCTACAGCTCTATAAGTAGCATTTTGTCTTCTGGTATTCCGACGATTAGTATTTGCAGCTTGTTCCCTATTGCGAACATCGGGATTTTCTCGGCTTACTCTACGCCTTTGGCTGTCCGGAGATTGCTCAACTTCCTTTACACCTTCAATTGCCCTACGCTCGCGCTGTGACTCTGCGTTAATTCCCCTCTCTATATCTACATATTCGGAACTATTTCTGTTTTATATATTCCTCAACCTACGTCTTTGGGCTATTTGAGCAGCATATTGTCTACGTAACCGTGGCATTTTAAAAGTTGATATTAATAATATTTAAATAAAGATATTATTTCTTAACAAATTATGTAAATTGTCAAAATTATTGTAAATAATAATAAATAGATATGAAAAAAAATAATTGTTAATTAGTTATAAGAAAAAAAATTTTTTTAAATAAAATTATAAAAAATGAATGAAAATATAAAATAGTAAATAGTATACACTATACACACTGGTAAATAAAATATAAGTAGTGAGTCTTTAGAAGGACTGGGAAATAAGATATAAGAATAATTAAAGGAATTCTAAATTCTTTGATGAATGATAAATGTTTGATTACTTTACTTGCTGTAGATATATCCGTGAAAAGCGCAATTCTTAGAATATATACTTATCACCCGCGAATAAAAATACTTGATAAGTAGAATATAAAGCACTTAACGACAGTTATATTTGCACCACAAGGACGATTTAAAAAACACAATCAACGAATACTAAAGTCTTCCGCACTGTCTAATTATAGTACATTAGGAAAAACAGATGATTCTAAAGAAAGTTTAAAAAGAATTAGGAGAGGTTTTATTATGAAAAAACAGCACTCCTTGAGCACACAACTTGGAATGCTGTCAGGCCCAGGAGAGAAGGAAGACTTTAGGGTGTTAATTGAGGAAAGCATGCAACTATCGGTAATGTGAGGTAAGAAAACAGAGTTAGTGGATGGGAGATTATAGGGGTAAGAGAAGTTAGTAGGCAAACTGGAGGTGTATGTTGATTGAAAAAAGGTAGCAAAGAGATCGGAAGCAGCCGAATCATCGATGACTTTACAGGAATTGAAAAAGAAGGAATTGGGTAAGGTACTAGATTTACGTTTAGAATTTACAAAATTAAAGAATTGTCTAGGATTAAGGGAGGAAAACTTGAAAACTCTAAGCTCTATAAGTGTCATTTTGTCTTCTGGTATTCCGACGATTAGTGTCTGCAGCTTGTTCCATATTGCGAACATCGGGATTTTCTCGGCGTACAGAGCGATCCTGAGAATTTATGGTTCGTTCTTCTTGCTCTAGTCGAGTATTATACCGCCGCCTAACTCTACGCCTTTGGCTGTCCAGAGATTGCTCAACTTCCCTTACACCTTCAATTGCCCTACGCTCGCGCTGTGACTCTGCGTTAATTCCCCTCTCTATATCTACATATTCGGAATTATTTCTGTTTGATGTATTGCTCAACCTACGTCTTTGGGCTATTTGAGCAGCAGATTGTCTACGTAACCGTGTCATTTTAAAAGTTGAGTTTAATAATATTTAAACAAAGATATTATTTCTTAACAAATTATGTAAATTGTCAAAATTATTGTAAATAATAATAAATAGATATGAAAAAAAATAATTGTTAAGTAGTTATAATGAAAAAAAAAGTTATGACAATAAAATTATAAAAAATGAATGAAAATATAAAATAGTAAACAGTATACACTCATGTGGCAAGCATAAAAATAAGTACTGAAAAATTACTAAAAAGACTGATAAATAAAACCTAAGTAGTGAGTCTTTAGAAAGACTGGGAAATAAAATATAAGAATAATTAAAGGAATTATAAATTCTTTGATGAATGATAAATGTTTGATTACTTTACTTGCTGTAGATATTTCCGTGAAAATCGCAATTCTTAGTATATACTTATCACCCGCGAATAAAAATACTTGATAAGTAGAATATAAAGCACTCAACGACAGATATATTTGCACCACAAGGAGTATTTAAAAAATACACATTCAACGAAGACTAAGTCTTCCGCACTGTCCAATTATAGTACAGCACAATAACGCATGTAAAATAAGACTGATTCCATTTTGTTTTTTACAAGAATTAGGTAAACTTAATGAGACTTCGAGGAAATCTACAGGTCGATCCCATTCAGTTAAAAAAGGTTCTAAATCCCCGAACCATTGATGATAAATATTAAAAAAGAAATGATTTACCTTAAAAACGTCTATGTATCATATACCTGTTACACAACTCAAAACAGGTATAAGCCCGGCATTATTGAAAAACAATGTTATATACATATTTTTTGCGTAACCCCTTAACTATGACCCTTAACAAAGGTAATACCTGCTAGTGCCAGCGACGTTTTGTACCTACCTCTTTCCATTGATGTTTATTAATATTTAAATCGGGTAACGTATGAAAAGAAAAGGTGCAGCGTTTAATAGTCCGATTTGGATAAAACTTGGCAGATGTATTCTGTGTGAGTTTGATTAATATAGCTTAGTTAACGCAAAAGTTTTTCATACAATTTCATATTTGGAGCATATTTTTAACCGATCGATTTTGTTAGCATAGCTAACAAAAAAGTTTTCTATACTAAAACATTCCAGTTTTACCTGTACATTTACCTTTATATGAATAAAGAACGCCCTAAAAAGGGCGTGTAAAAAACAAAAACAAACTTGTACTGCTTGGGTATTGTACCTTTCATTTGCGACCCCTATCATCTTTCTAGCTCTTATAGTCTTTGAGATCCTTTTGTTCATACAGACGGACAGACGGACGGACGGGCGGACAGACGGACATGGCTATATCGACTCGGCTATTGATGCTGATCAAGAATATATATACTTTATGGGGTCTGCCACGCCTCCTTCTGCCTGTTACATACATTCCAAAGGGTATAAAAAGTGAAAAAAATATAAAATTATACAAATTTCAACAATAAAATCAAAATGGAAGGAGGAGCAGCCGCCGTATCAACCCTTTCCGATGCCAGCATGGCACAAGTTATAAATCAACTGAAAGATGTTGAAAAATTCAAGGGAGACAAAAACACTCTCTACACGTTTGTCAATCGAATTGATTACATCCTGGCATTATACAACACCGACGATATACGTCAACAATCGATAATATTTAAGCTCGTAGAACGTTGCATCAGTGCTGATGTTGTGCTATCCCTTGGCATAAATAATCTCAACACCTAGACAGATCTTCGGAAGCAATTGGTACTCAACTATAAAACCCTTACGAACAATCACATCCTTCTGGAGGACTTCAGCAATACACCTTTTAAGGGGAACGTTCGGGAATTTATGGAGGAAGCTGAACAACGCAGGCGTACTTTAATGAGTAAGCTAGAACTAGAGAATAATATCGATGAAAAAACACTGTACTTGCGGTTAATTAAAAATAGTATTGCCGATTTGATCCAAAAGTTACCTACTAACATCTGCATTAGAATTATAAATTTCGAAATTCCCGATTTAAGACCGCTTATAAATTAATTGCAAGAAAAAAATTTTATGATCAACCTTGCCAAATTTTAATTCCACTAATACAAAACAAGAAAAAGAGTTAAAGCCACTCCCAACCAATCCCAATTTTCAAAAATTTCCAACATTTCTTCAACCAAACAATACACCATATGTTTCATATCCAAATCATCCACCATATAATCAAAAACCATTTTATCCATTACAAAAACTTTACAATATGGCTTACACTAGCAACTACTTACCTCGACCATTACAATCCGTACCAAATCCGACAAGACCAGTACAATTTCCACCTCGACAAAATTTTCGTCAAAATTTATTTGACCAAAACCGTTTTGGACAAATTCAGAGTGCCACTTTACAAAAGGCTCCGGTTAATAATACACCTGGTGTTCCACATCCACCAATGAAACGCTCTAGACCAGCAAAATGTGGACAGAGTAAAATGAGCATGTTGCATATGGGGCTGAGCAGAATCGGAATATCGATAAGTGTTGAGAATTCATCGCACACTGCTCAGCTGGAGGTGGCCATACTTGGCGGGACGGGGGGATATTAGTATAAGAGTTAGGTTATAAGAAGTAGGTTATAAGAGTCGAAAGAATAAAGAGAGAGAGAGAGAGCGTAGTGGCTGAGCGGGGGCGGTCGTTGACTCTAGGGAACCGTTGCATGGAAGAGGGAATTGGAGGATTAGGATTTTGAATTTTGCTTAGCAACAGGTGGCCTTAGAGTCAACGAGAGAGTTGCTTTTCGAGATCGGCACGAGCAGTTGTGCGTTTGGTGAACGTTCTATGTGTAGTTTTGGGAGGGTGTGTTTGTTAAGTCTAGTAGTAATGTTTTTTTTGTGCGTCCAAAAAGGGAAGAATATCTATAAGAAAAAACTATGTTTAGAAAATTTAATATAAATAAATATGTATAATTTGATTGGTAGCCATACGAATATGTGTGAGTAATTTGTCGATGGGACGGGAATTGCGTAGCATGGATTAAGCGAGCTGGCGTAGACTTTTGATAATGGGTGGCGCAACGGAACAATTTAAATGTTGCCGCCACAGGTAGGGTGGGTGCGCTCGCCTTCAATTGTACATGAAGGATACGATCTACAAATCAAACATCTTTGTCGTTTTGTTTAAATGTTTTTGTAAAGTAAAGCGTCTTCTTGTTTTTTCTGGATTTGGCTGTCCGACCAAAACTATCGGCTGACAACGGTGACCCGTGCGGGGAATAAAATCTCCAGCACGCGATGCATCGTGACGACGATGGTTGGCTAGGTGGTGCATAGTGCGCAATTGTGACCCGTACAGGGAATAACTCTAGCCCAAAACCAAAAGAAAACACAATAGAAGAGTAAGCCTGGCTCACGGAGATCTCTTGGGTATAATACCCGACAGACGGCTGTTCAAAGGGACAGCTCTTGGGAGAGCGATCTTCCGCAAGGGGTGTATGGCGCAGTGGCACGAACACCGCCTCAAGAGTCAACTAGGGCGAAAGGGGACGAGCCGAAGCCAGAACAGCGATCGGAGGAGGCATCAGCGGTGAACGCAATGATTGATTCATGAAGTCGCAAGCCGATGGCATCTGCCAGACCATCCAGCAGGAGATGCGGCTAGGCTTCATGGAGGTGCTGAAAACAATTAAGCTGAGGGCTTGCCACGGTTCCATGCAGGCGCCAATGAGGATGAGCTGATGGCGTTTGATGGTGAGGCAGGGCCAGAGCTAGGTGGAGGTTTGGGCACGTGGAGAAGCGTTTCGTCGGAAGCCACACCAAGAATGATCCGCAAACGCGGACTTTGCGCAATCCGACGATGTCGCAGTGGAGGGCGAGGACAGACGGGCCAGTGAGTACCCGACATGGCTGTGCGAGCAGACGAAGGGGCGTCAGGCAGGCATCTGTGGGCGAGAATGGAGCGATGGGATAAGTCCTTCGACGGAGATGCGAGCAAATCTTCCGTCGAGGACTTTATTTTTCGCGTGGAGTTCCTCCAGCGCCAGTATATGTGCTCTTGGGATGAGGTACTGCGCTGCTTCCACTTCATCCTCAAAGGAACAGCCAGGGATTCGTACTGGCTACACGTGCTGCAGTTTCGAGTTGAGCTATGGGACGAGCTCAAGCGTGCGTTATTGGCTGCATTCAGGGAAACCCAGACCGAGCACGACAAGATGCACGAGCTGATGCAGAGTAGGCAAAAAAGCAGTG
This sequence comes from Drosophila dunni, assembly GCA_018152125.1. NCBI lineage: Eukaryota > Metazoa > Arthropoda > Insecta > Diptera > Drosophilidae > Drosophila > Drosophila dunni. The sequence goes on along the minus strand of JAECXC010000190.1, from coordinate 49,556 downwards.
AGAGTGCTGACGACTTTGTCTACGCTATGAGCTCGCATCGAGGTTGCGGGAACCCCTGCCTGAAGCTCGTCTCAATTAAAAGGGGTTAAAAGGGGATCCGGGGCTTTTCGGGTATGCCCTGGATGTGCCCTCCAAGGACCAGTTGGGGGATGGGTGGGGGTGGGGGGGGGGGGGGGGGGGGGGGGGAGGGGGGGGGGAGAGTGGTAAGGCCTTGGACGGCACGAAAACAAGGGGGGAATGGAGGAGGGGAAGGGGGGAGGGGGGTGAGTAAGGTGAAATAGAAAGAAGAAAAGAAAGGAAATTAAAATGAAGGAGGGGGGGGGGGGGGGGGGGGACGAAGGGAGGAGAGGGCCGGGTTTTTGGATTTTTGGTTTCCAAGACTTCATTTTGAGGTTGTTTGGGCCGAAGTTGAAAGTGGTTTTCTTCCCTATATGGGAGATTAGACACCTCCCTGCCAAAGGTCCGGGGGGCCGAGGGAAAGGGGGGAAAGGGTAAGAGGAGGAGGGAAGGCTCGTACCGCCAGGAGAATCCCGAAAAGAAGTAGATTTAGGTTTGGTAGGAAATAAGGATATGTGTAGTCCATTAGAGGGTAAGATTGGTTGTCGTCCGATAGTTGATAAGGATAGCGCTACAAATAGAAATAATTTTCGGTTGTTGCCGTATGAAGAGCGGATCAGGGCGTACCTGGAGGCTCGAAACCGGATTTTCGACGATCGTTTGCTGGACGGGATGCGGCTGGTGACACGTAGGATTAGGGAAGGCACGCGAAAAATTCCAGAGAAGGCGCCGAGTCAAGAAGTGGTGGAAGCCGTAGGACGCAGCTCTCGGTCCGATCCTCGCGTTTTCGCTGAGGTAAGACTCGACGGAAGGCAAGTGCGCGGCTTACTTGACTCGGGAGCGACTGTTAGCCTACTCGGGAAAGGATGTCGCGAGCTGGTAGACGAGCTGGGCGTGTCAGTGCAGCCCTACGTCTCGTCAGTGCGCACCGCGTCGGGTGACGATCGCTCGATAATCGGCCGCCTAAAAGATCCAGTCGAGTACCAGGGAAAGATCAGGGAAACTACCATCTATCTATGTCCTTATTTAGAACAAGCAGCCTATTTTGGGATCGATTTCTAGCGTGCTTTTGGTCTTGCTCCAGAAGTAGTCGGAGCTGAAGCGCCAGAATAGAAGCCTTTGAGTGTAGTCTCTGCGATGACGGAACAAATTGCCCATTACGCAGACGACGAGGCAGAAGATGCCGAGCCGGAAGCGTGGGACTTAGAGCCGGAGCAGGAGGTCGCTTTAGAAGTTGTGAAGGAAATGTTTTTGTCAATTGAGAAGGTAGGATTGGGAAAGACGACGTTAATCAGGCATTAGATCGAGTTAGTGGCAAGAGCGCAGCCTGTGAAAGATCGCCATTATCCCATGTCTCCAGCAATGCAGCAGGTGGTGTGGGACGAGGTCGATAAGATGTTGGCTATCGGTGTCATCGAGGAGAGCAACAGTCCGTGGAAAACCGTACCATAGTTGTACGAAGGCCGGACAAAAATCGGTTCTGTCTCGATGCCCGGAAGCTCAACAATTTGTCGATCAAGGACGCCTATCCGCTACCTTCCATTGAGGGTATCTTGTCCCGAGTCGACCAGACTCATTATATTTCTAGCGTCGATCTCAAATTCGCTTTCTGGCAGATCGAACTAGAAGAAGAAAGCAAGGCATGTACGGCGTTCACTGTTCCGGGCCGTCCTTTGTATCAGTTCAGAATGATGCCATTCGGATTGTGCAATGCAGCCCAACGCCTCTGTCGTTTGATGGACAAGGTGATCCCGACGGAGCTGAGGTCAAATGTCTTCGTGTATCTAGACGATTTGCTAATCATAGCTCCTGACTTCGAGACTCATTTAATTTGCATGCAGACTTCCAAAAGAGGTTCTACGTCCAGTGCGATGCTTCGCACTCTGGAGTGGGCGCGGTGTTATTCCAACTGGACGAGGCTGAGCATGAAAGACCGATTGCTTATTTCTCTGCCGAGTTGAATAAGCACCAGCTCATCTACTCCGTAACTGAGAAGGAGTGTTTAGCGGCGATCATGGAACTCATGCCATTCACGGTCATCACGGACCAGTTTGAAATGGCTTAAGTCTCTAAAGGACCTAAGTGGTCGATTGGAAAGGTGGTCGTTGCAGTTGCAGGCGTTGGACTTCGTGATTGAGCACCGGAAAGGGTCAGAGAATGTAGTGGCCGACAAGCTCTCACGAAGTTTAGATGCGGTAGTGGCCGAAGTAAAGGAAGAATTGGATCCTAGCGCGATTTTGGGGTTCCAGACGAACGAATTCGACACTGAGGAATATAGGGAGCTAGTTCAGGAAGTTGAAAAAAATAAACAGCGATTGCCTAAAGGGGGCGTAATTTTCAAACACATGCCACATAGTAAGTTGGAAGACGAACTTGAGGGCTGTGTTTGGAAGCTTTGGGTTCCTGCATCGCTCACCCATGAGCTTATCCGGAGAGCGCACGAAGAGCATACGTCGGCACATGGAGGAATGGTGAAGACATTGCATGCTTTGCGGCGGCAATACTTTTGGCCAAAGATGGCAGTACAAGTGGCCGATTTCATCCGATGTTGCGACGTGTGTAAAGAAGTCAAGGCTACGAATTTTAGGATGCAAGTGGGAATAGGGACCGAAGTAGTGACGGAAAGGCCATTCCAGAAATTATATTTTGATTTCTTGGGGAAGTATCCGAGGTCAAAAAGGGGTCATGCATGGATCTTTATTGTGGTTGATCACTTTTCCAATTTCATATTTTTGAAAGCTATGCGCGAAGCGACAGCAAAGTCAGTAGTGGAATTCCTGGTGCACGAGGTGTTCTTAAAGTTTGGAGTGCCCGAGGTGATACACTCGGATAATGGCAGGCAGTTTGTAGGAAAGATTTTTGAGGAGATGACGCAGGCATATGGGATTACTCATTTAAGGACTGCCATTTACTCTCCCCAAAGCAATGCTGCGGAGCGAGTGAATCGGTCAGTCCTAGCAGCGATTAGGGCGTATTTGGAGAACGACCATCGCGAATGGGATCTTTACCTCCCGGAGATTGAGGCTGCTCTGCGTAACAGTGTCCATGCCGCAACAGGAGTCACTCCGTTCTTTGCAGTGTTCGGGTAAAATTTGATGTTGAACGGAGCTCAGTACGCTTTGGCGCGTAAGCTAAAAGTCTCTGTGTGAGCACGAGATGGCTACGTTAGGCCGAGCCGATAAGCAATGGCTTATCCAGGAGAAAATCCAGAAACACCTTCATCAGGCGTATGAGCGGAGCAGGCTGCGCTATAATGAGCGAGCAAGAGAACTCCATTTGGTTCCAGGGCACGAGGTCTTTCGGCGTAATTTTGTATTGAGCAATTTTAAAAATGCGTTCAATGCAAAATTCGCCCGAAAGTTCCTGAAAGCTCGCGTCATACGAACATGTTCGAACTGGAGAACGAGAGTGGGCGACCGATAGGTATCTTTCACGCCAAAGACATCCGACTGTAAGCCCGGCTAGCTCAGTCGGTAGAGCATGAGAGTCAGGGTTTGGGCGATGGCCTACGTTGGGTGCGGCATACCCAGAGCGGATAGCCCCCATGCGCTCGAATATTGGCACCACTTCCCTCGCGGGCGTAAACTCCTGCGAGCCTGGTGCAAATCTTCGAGTGATGTTGCATCTGGGGCTGAGCAGAATCGGAATATCGATAAGTGTTGAGAATTCATCGCACACTGCTCAGCTGGAGGTGGCCATACTTGGGGGGATATTAGTATAAGAGTTAGGTTATAAGAAGAAGGTTATAAGAGTCGAAAGAATAAAGAGAGAGAGAGCATAGTGGCTGAGCGGGGGCGGTCGTTGACTCTAGGGAACCGTTGCATGGAAGAGGGAATTGGAGGATTACAATTTTGAATTTTGCTTAGCAACAGGTGGCCTTAGAGTCAACGAGGGAGTTGCTTTTTCGTGATCGGCACGAGCAGTTGCGTAACTGGATCAAAAAAAGAATTTTGTTATGCGTTTGGTGAACGTTCGATGTGTAGTTTTGGGAGGGTGTCTTTGTTAAGTCTAGTAGTAATGTTTTTTTTTTTGTGCGTCCAAAAAGGGAAGAATATCTATAAGAAAAACTATGTTTAGAAAATTTAATATAAATAAATATGTATAATTTGATTGGTAGCCATACGAATATGTGTGAGTAATTTGTCGATGGGACGGGAATTGCGTAGCATGGATTAAGCGAGCTGGCGTAGACTTTTGATAATGGGTGGCGCAACGGAACAATTTAAATGTTGCCGCCACAGGTAGGGTGGGTGCGTTGCGGCAAAAATATCGGGGCCGCCGATAGAGATGACCGATAGTTGTGTAGTGTTGGTATTGTTTCGTAGAGTGTAGTAGTAGCGATATAGAGGTTCTACAATCGATGATTGTGGATTGTACGCTCGGTGGGCTCTGGTTTACAACCCCGACCTGCGGCGAATGAGCTAGCCGTGGTAGCCCCAGGAAAGACAAGCCGAGACATAACAAGCACAGATCAAGAAGCTAGGTATCAAGAAGATTTGAATTATCAAGAGTATTTACAACAAGAATATTACAATCAATTAGCTTCATATCCACAATCCTATCAAGATTACGGATATCCTCAAAGCTTTGATTATGCCGAAACTTCGACACCAGTAGCCGAAAAAGAAATAGAGCAGTGTAACGAGATAGAGCTCGATCAAGCCGAAAATTTTCCGTCACCAGCCTCGGAAACCAACAATTCATAAAACTTACCCATAAAGGAAAAGTTTTAAAATGCCTTATAGATACCGGTTCAACAGTAAATATGATGACATCCACTGTTTTCAATCTAAATGTTTATGATACTGAATGTCACATTCACACAAGTAACGGGCCATTAACAATCACAAAAAAGATTATTGTTCCCTCCAACAACATATTCATGAGTAGTAGTGAATTCCTTTTACACAAATTTTTTTGCTTTCACAAGCCCAAGCAATAATAGACTACAAATTTCAAACAGTAACTTTATTCAACAAAAAATATAAACCAACTTTTTAGCTAGTCCAACTTTTGAAGCTAAACAAGAAAGAAAAGTACAGTCGAGCACGCCCGACCGTATAATACTCTCTGCATTTTAATCCCGATTAAATTATTAAAATCGGTATCGAGATATTACAATGTGCAGTACTTCCATCGAAACACCGTGAAACAAAAACAATCTAAGCAAAATCAAACATCTGTTTGTATGCGAATACACACACGTTTCACATTATATATATGTATGTGTGTATTCGGCGCGGCCAGCGTATGTGGTCTACGCTGACGCCACACAAGCAGAGAAAACGTTCAATCACGCTTGTATTTTTCTGTCTCGCTTGCACTCATACCTTGACATGGCGTTCAATTATCAATATTATAACTCTTCTAGTTTTCTTGTTTGTAGTCCGATTTCAATGCGTCTTTTTAGAATAGTTTTATATAGTTAACCTTCACTCGAATTATACAATTACAATGAAGTACTATATGAACAATTGACTAAAAACGGAACGAAAGTTGAGGATTATTGTTTTGTATTGTGGGAAAAAAGGGGCGTGGCAGTCCAAAATTTAAAATGGCAATGCATTTACACTGTCGCTAAGAACCTCCATACCAGAATTGGTGATCCTAGGTGCCATGGTTACTGAGATATTCGCCGAAAACAACGATTTTTCCCGAGGTGTGTCAAGTTTTTTGCTTATTGTGGGCGAATGGGGCGTGGCATCGAAAAAAAAAATATTCTTGTATTGACTGACTAAATATGTGATCGATTGACACCAAGCTCGAACTTGTAGCTCTTACCATCTCTGAAATCTGTTTGTTCATACGGACGAACAGACGGACAGACGGACAGACAGACGGACAGACGGACATGGCTATATCGACTCGGCTTGTGATGCTGATCAAGAATATATGGGGTCTGCCACGCCTCCTTCTGCCTGTTACATACTTTTGCACAAACCCAATATACTCTTGCAGAGAGTATAAGAATATAATAATAGCCCACAGTCTTCAGACAATGTAAAAACAGAATTACTCGAGAATTCAAATCTTTATCGATTAGATCATTTAAACAATGAAGAGAAATCAAAATTAAAACATTTATTAAAAACTTATCAACATATTCAATTTCAAGAAGGAGATCAGTTTCAGTTTCAGTAACCAAGAAAAACATAATATTAACACTACTCATAACTCTCCCATTTACTCTAAACCGTGCAGTTATCCTCAGGCCTATGAACAAGAAGTTGAAAACCAAATCCAAGAAATGTTAGAACAAGGTATCATAAAACCCAGTAATTCCGATTATAGAAAACTAAACGAGGTAACTATTAATGACAGATTCCCAATACCAAACATGGACGAAATTCTAGGAAAGCTAGGTAGATGTAATTATCTTACCACAATTGACCTTGCAAAAGGTTTCCATCAGCTGGAAATGCATCCAGATCAGAGACCTGCAACGAGTATAAAAATTTCGAGTATACTCGAACAATTTTGATACCCGATCGTTTGTGTGCGTTCCGCGGGCATGCTTATACTCGTTTTACTCGAGTATATACTCGAGTATTTTGCCGTTATACAGCATGTTGTAAGCAAGCCAAACAGAAACTTATAATATTTTGCATGAAATATTCCCAGCGGTGGTACAAGACTAAATGATTTGACGGCATTAAAGAATGTAATTCAAATACATTGACATTTAAGGTTTAATTTTGTTCCTTTCTTTCGAATAAAATATTTCTCTTTTCTTATATTCAATTAAAAGTATTTCTTTAAAAAAAAACTATAAGCGAAATGCGTGGTATGCCAAACATATTATTACTTGCTCGCACTAATACACACAAATACAGACAACTCTCGGGCTTGTTGCGCGTGCCATCAGTGTTGCTCTCCAAATTGTTTTCCGCCAGATCTAGCTTTTACTTATGTGTACATGGGAAAATCAATGCACATATATTACAATTATTTCATTTTTCATGTTACACATTATGGTTTTTAAATTTATTAATAATAAAAGAAGAAGAAAAATTTAAGTTTAAACATTTTTCTTATTAATTTTCATTGGAATTTAGCCATTTCGCCTTTTTTCCGCTAGAACTAGCATACTTTCATCTTAATAAATGACAACACTGCGAACGTCACGCAACGCAAGCGAACCAACGAACTTGCTTGTTACTCGAACGTTTGTACTGAAAAAACGATCAGGGCAGGTTGCGTTCGTATACTCGTTCGAATACTCGTTTGACAACTCGAACGATCAGCAAACGATCTATGGGGCTGATCGTTCTGATCGCAACCAAATTGTTTGATATCAAACGATCAGGTTCGAATCATTCAGAAAACGGGCAACTGATCGTTGTGATTCGAACATTTTTCGGACAGCCCGTTGAATTACTCGTTACCCGATCGATTGATGAAAAGTTCGAACGTACTCGAGTATACTCGTTGCAGGTCTCTGATCCAGATGCAATACATAAAATAGCTTTTTCAACCAAAAATGGTCATCATGAATATCTTCGTATGCCATTTGGTTTAAGAAATGCTCCTGCAACTTTTCAACGTTGTGTTGCGACCATTATTAAACAAGCATTGTTTGGGGTATTTAGACGATATTATCGTTTTTTCCACATCCCTAGATGAACATCTAAATTCACTACAACTAGTTTTCGAAAAGCTTTCTGAAGCTAATCTTAAACTTCAACTTGATAAATGCGAGTTTCTTAAACAAGAAACTACTTTTCTTGGACATATCATAACTAAGGACGGAATAAAACCCAATCCTGAAAAAATCAAGGCTATTCAAAAATACCCAATCCCAAAAAAGACCAAAGAAATTAAAGGTTTTCTTGGGTTGACCGGATATTACAGAAAATTCATATCCAATTTTGCAGACATAGCCAAACCAATGACAACAGTTCTAAAAAAGATTCCAAAATCGACATACAAAATACAGAATACGTAAAAGCCTTTGAAAAATTAAAAAAAGAACTTTTAGCTATTGTATTGGCAACAGAAACCTTTCGACATTACCTTCTAGGACGACACTTTGAAATTAATAGTGACCATCAACTGATGGTCCAAAGATGGTGAAAGAACCAAATTCAAAATTATTAAATTATTTGAATATGACTTTAAACATTAAAAATGTATAAGGAAAGGAAAATCGCATAGCTGACGCTTTATCTCGAGTAAAAATACAACAAGCTTATTTTGGAGAAGAAACACAACATAGTTCTGATGAAGACAATAATAACTTAATTTTTATCACCGAAAAACCAATTAACACATTTAAAAGACAAATAGCTACATTCAGTTGCTTATCCCTAAGCTCCTGTGTATTTCGACTCTGCTCAATACCTCTATAGACACTATTTTGCCTTCTTTGGTAACGCCGCAGAGTATTTATCGCCTGTTCTTTTAACATGAATGCTTCAGTGGCTTTCCGTCTTCCGTCCGTCTTTCCTTCCGTCTTTCCCTATGTTCCTGCGTGTTTCCATTCTGTTCTATAGCTCTATAATTGACATTTTGTCTTCTGGTATTCCGACGACTAGTATTTGCAGCTTGTTCCCTAGTAAGCAATTCTTCATCTGTCCGTCTTTTCCTATGTTCCTGCGTATTGCTATTCTGTCCTACAGCTCTATATGTAGCATTTTGTCTTCTGGTATTCTGACGATTAGTATCTGCAGCTTGTTCCCTATTGCGAACTTCGGGATTTTCTCGGCGTACAGAGCGATCCTGAGAATTTATTGTTCGTTCTTCTTGCTCTAGTCGAGTATTATACCGCCGCCTAACTCTACGCCTTTGGCTGCCCAGAGATTGCTCAACTTCCTTTACACCTTCAATTGCCCTACGCGCGCGCTGTGACTCTGCGTTAATTCCCCTCTCTATATCTACATATTCGGAATTATTTCTGTTTGATGTAGTCCTCAACCTATTCTTTGGGCTATTTGAGCACCAGATTGTCTAAGTAACAGTGGCATTTTAAAAGTTTAAATTAATAATATTTAAATAAAGATATTATTTCTTAAAAAATTATGTAAGTTGTCAAAATTATTGTAAATAATAATAAATAGATATGAAAAAAAATAATTGTTAATTAGTTATAATGAAAAAAAAAGTTATGACAGTAAAATAATAAAAAATATTTTACTTACACAACTTTTCTGACAAGTACGATATCTTACTAGGTAGAGAATATCTAGAATCCTGTGAAGCAAAAATTGACTACAAACAAAAAACAGTTATTCTAAACGATCATCCATTTTCAATGAGATATGACCGTGAGAATTCTGTCAATGACAAGACCGCATTTCAATGCCTTGATCCGCCCCAAACAAACGACATAACAGTAAATTACGCCATTAATAATGAATTAAATGAAACAAATCAATTCGGATTAGAACATCTAAACGATGAAGAAATATGCAAACCGACCAAAATTCTTTTTGAGTTTAGTGACATTCAGTACAAAGAAAGTGAAAATTTGACTTTTACCAGTACAATTAAGCATGTCATCCAAACTAAACACGAAGACCCAATCCAAAAGCGTCCATACAAGTATGCGCAAACATTCGACGAAGAAGTCGAAAAACAAATCAAAGAAATGATTGAACAAGGTATAATACGTAAATCAAAATCACCTTATTGCTCACCAATTTGGATTGTGCCAAAGAAACGTGACGCATCAGGTAAAGAAAAATTCCGTATAGTTATTGACTATCGAAACTTAAATGAAATAACAATCGATGATAAATATCCTATCCCAGTCATGGATGATATACTAGACAAACTTGGAAAATGTCAGTATTTTACCACAATTGACTTAGCGAAAGGATTTCATCAGATACAAATGGACCCACAAAGTATACCAAAAACAGCTTTTTCAACTAAAAATGGACATTACGAATACACTCGAACGCCTTTTGGATTGAAATACGCCCAAGCAACATTTCAACGTTGTATAAACAATCTATTAGAAGATCTAATTTACAAAGATTGTTTAGTATACAAGGATGATATAATAGTGTATTCCACTTCATTGGAAGAACATTTATTATCATTAAAAAGGCTAAGCTAATCTAAAATTGCAATTAGATAAATGCGAATTCATGAAAAAGGAAACCGAATTCCTAGGACACATAATAACAACAGAAGAAATAAAACCAAACCCAACTAAAATCTCTGCCATACAACATTTTCCAATACCAACAAGAAAGAAAAGTACAGTCGAGCACGCCCGACCGTATAATACTCTCTGCATTTTAATCCCGATTAAATTATTAAAATCGGTATCGAGATATTACAATGTGCAGTACTTTTATCAAAACACCGTAAAACAAAAACAATCTAAACAAAATCAAACAGCTGTTTGTATGCGAATACACATACGTTTGACATTATATGTATGTATGTGTGTATTCGGCGCAGCCAGCGTATGCGTATGTGGCTGCCGCCACACAAGCAGAGAAAACGTTTGATCACGCTTGCATGTTTCTGTCTCGCTTGAACTCATACCTTGATATGGCGTTCAATTATCAATATTATAACGCTTCTAGTTTTCTTTTTTGTAGTCCGATTTCAATGATATAGTTAACCTCCACTCGAATTATACAATTACAATGGTGTACTATATGAACAAATGTCTAAAAACGGAACGAAATTTGAGAATTGTATTGTAATTTTGTAATTTTAAATGGCAATGCATTTACACTGTCGCTAGGAACCTCCATACCAGAATTAATGATCCTAGGTGCCATGGTTACTGAGATATTCGCCGGAAACAACGATTTTTTCCGAGGTGTGTGTGTGGACATGGCTATATCGACTCCGCTTGTGATGCTGGATTCAAGAATATATGTACTTTATGGGGTCCGCCACGCCTCCTTCTGCCTGTTACATAATTTGCACAAACCCAATATACTCTTGCAGAGAGTATAATAATTAAACAATTAAGAAAAATAAAAACTTAAATAAATAAGTTCAAAAATATAAAATTAAACAAATTTCAACAACAAAATCAAAATGGAAGGAGGAGCCGCAGCCGTATCAACCCTTTCCGATGCCAGCATGGCACAAGTTATAAATCAACTAAAAGATGTTGAAAAATTCAAGGGAGACAAAAACACTCTCTACACGTTTGTCAATCGAATTGATTACATCTTGGCATTATACAACACCAACGATATACGTCAACAATCGATCATATTTGGCCTGATGCTGATGTTATGCTATCCCTTGGCATAAATAATCTCAACAGCTAGACAGATCTTCGGAAGCAATTGGTACTCAACTATAAAGGCCAGACGAACAATCACATCCTTCTAGAGGACTTCAGGAACACACCTTTTAAGCGAACTTTCGTGAATTTATTGAGGAAGCTGAACTACGCAGGCGTACTTTAATGAGTAAGCTAGACCTAGAGAATAATATCGATGAAAAAACAATGTACTCGCGGTTTATTAAGACTAGTATTGACGATTTGATCCAAAAGTTACCTCCTAACATCTGCATTAGAATTATAAATTTCGAAATACCCGATTTAAGATCGCTTATAAATTTATTGCTAGAAAAAAAACTTTATGATCAATCTTGCCAAAATTTTAATTCCACTGAAACAAAACAAGAAAAAGAATTAAAGCCACTCCCAACCAATTCCAATTTTCAAAAATTTCCAACATTTCTTCAACCAAATAATACACCATATGTTTCATATACAACAACTTACCTCGACCATTACCATCCGTACCAAATCCGACAAGACCAGTACAATTTCAACCTCGTCAAAATTTATTTGACCAAAACCGTTTTGGACAAATTCAGAGTGCCACTTTACAAAAGGCTCCGGTTAATAATACACCTGGTGTTTCACATCCACCAATGAAACGCTCTAGACCAGCAGAAAGTGGACAGAGTAAACTGAGCATAAAACAAGAAGCCAGGTATCAAGAAGAATGGAATTATCAAGAGTATTTACAACAAGAATATTACAATCAATTAGCTTCATATCCACAATTTTATCAAGATTACGGATATCCTCAAACTTTGATTATGCCGAAACTTCTACACCAGTAGCCGAAAATGAAACTGAACAGTGCAACGAGATAGAGCTTGATCAAGCCGAAAATTTTCGTCACCAGCCCTCGGAAACCAATAATTCATAAAACTTACGTATAACGATTTTTTCCGAGGTGTGTCTAGTTTTTGCTCATTGTGGGCTAATGGGGCGTGGCATCGAGAAAAAAAAAGATTCTTGTATTGACTGACTAAATAAGTGATCGATTGACACCAAGCTCGAACTTGTAGCTCTTACCATCTCTGAAATCTGTTTGTTCATACGGACGGACAGACGGACAGACGGACAGACAGACAGACAGACAGACAGACACGACAGACGAGACGGACAGACGGACATGGCTCTATCGACTCGGCCTGTGATGCTGATCAAGAATATATATACTTTATGGGGTCGGCCACGCCTCCTTCTGCCTGTTACATACATAATTTTCATAAACACCCTTACACCCACTCTGCAGAGAGTATAATAACACCCAAAGAAAATAAAATCATTTTTAGGTCTTTCTGTGGTTATTACAGAAAATTCATTCCCAATTTGGCACTACGTTGTAAAGCCAATGACTTTAAAATTAAAGAAAGGTGCAACTATAAATATAAAAGAACCAAATTACATTTCTGCTTTTGAAAAATTAAAAGTACTTATAACATCCGATCCAATATTAGTTTATCCGAATTTCGAAAAACCATTTTGTCTTACAACTGATGCCAGTAACATAGCCATTGGAGCTGTTCTGTCTCAAAATCAAAAACCAATTTGTTTCGCAAGTAGAACCCTAAACGAACATGAAATCAATTATGCAGCAATTGAAAAGGAACTTTTATTTGAATATAACAATTTTCGTTCAGTTTACTTGAGATCATGTGCATAACGCTGTTAAACGGGTTTTTTTTTTTAAAGCGACCTTAAGGTGCTTTACTTTTTAATATATGCTGCAACCCAGAGTTGCTTAACGGCGCAGCTTTAACAGTTGATTAAAAAGCAGAGCTTTTACGCGGGAAGGTAGCTCCTGCACCAGGCTTCACTCTCTTCCGTTTGATTCGCTTTACGCAAAGACGTAAAAACATATTAAATAAAGATAACATTTTTTCCGCCTGGAGCGTGACAGTCAGTGGACAACATTTGTAGAGAATATTAACAAAACCCCAAAAAACCAAAAAAAAAAAAAAGAAATAAAATCTTTTTTAGGGTCTTTGTGGTTATTACAGAAAAAAATTCATTCCTAATTTTGCACACGTTGTAAAGCCAATGACTTTAAAATTAAAGAAAGGTGCAACTATAAATATAAAAGAACCAAATTACATTTCTGCTTTTGAAAAATTAAAAGTACTTATAACATCCGATCCAATATTAGTTTATCCGAATTTCGAAAAACCATTTTGTCTTACAACTGATGCCAGTAACATAGCCATTGGAGCTGTTCTGTCTCAAAATCAAAAACCAATTTGTTTCGCAAGTAGAACCCTAAACGAACATGAAATTAATTATGCAGCAATTGAAAAGGAACTTTTAGCCATCGTTTGGGCAACCAAATATTTCCGATCTTATCTCTACGGTAGAAAATTCGAGATTCTCAGTGACCACAAACCACTTGTTTGGCTTAATAATATTAAAGAACCAAATATGAAATTACAACGCTGGAAAATAAAATTAAATGAATTTGATTATCACATTAAATATGTACCAGGTAAAGAAAACTATGTTGCAGATGCTTTGTCTAGAATTAAAATTGAAGAAAACTTGTTAGGAGAAACTTCCGATGTAACAGTAGCAACAATCCACAGCGCTCAAGAAGATAACCAATATTACATTTCACTCACAGAAAGACCAATCAATTATTTTAAAAGACAAATAGAATTTGTAAAAAGTAACTCAAATAACGCAAACGTCATTAATTATTTTCATAAAACAAAAATCTTAATAAATTATGTCGAAATGACACACAACCATGCAAAAGAATTAATTAAAGAATACTTATGTTCAAAGAAAAGTGTTATATACTTCAGCAACGAAGCCGATTTTCTTACATTTCAGAATGCTTTCGTTGAAATAATCAGTCCCAATAACATTACAAAAGTAATGAGATCAACTAAAAAACTAATAGACCTCCAGACATATGCCGAATTCAAAGAATTTATTATTAACACACACGAAAAGTTATTACATCCAGGAATAGAGAAAATGACACATATTATTTAAAGAAAAATATTATTATCCAGATTATCAAAACTTAATACAGAACATAATTAACGAATGCAAAGTTTGTAATATAGCAAAAACAGAACACAGAAACACTAAGTTAGCTTTCGAATTAACTCCAGAAATCCATAATCCAAGAGAAAAATATGTCATTGATTTTTATATGGTAGACAATAAACAATTTCTATCTTGTATAGACTTATATTCCAAATACGCAACTTTAATAGAAGTAAATGGTCGAGATTGGTTAGAAGCCAAAAGAGCTCTTTTAAAAGTATTTAATGACATGGGTAAACCAATAGAAATAAAAGCAGATAAAGACTCAGCTTTCTTGTGCTCCGCACTACAAATGTGGTTAAAGTCAGAAGACGTAAATATATCCATCACAACTAGCAAAAACGGTGTTTCCGACATAGAAAGATTCCATAAAACAGTAAATGAAAAATTAAGAATTGTTAATTCTGATACTAACCAAGAAAACAAATTAACTAGATTCGAAGTAATACTTTACACTTATAACCATAAAACCAAACATAATTCAACTGGTAGAACACCAGCAGATATTTTCATTTACGCAGGAACACCTGAGTATGACACACAGCTAAATAAGAAAAGACAAATAGAAAGACTTAATGAAAAAAGAACCGAATTTGAAATAGATACTAGATATAGGGAATCACCTTTAGTAAGATCTAAATCCACAAACCCATTTAAACAAACAGGAAATATAACACAAATAGATGAAAAACATTATGAAGAAGTAAACAGAGGTAGAAAAATAACACACCATAAATCAAAATATAAAAGAAAGAAAGTAACTAATGAAAGTAAATATGATAATTCCAGATCAACTAATAACCCGAATCAAGATGTTAACTCCTCATAATTTAACAACTATAATAATAACACTCATGCTACTTAAATTTCTATGGCCAATAAAAGGTCAAAATTTGATATATTCAACCCTAAATTACTAAAGTATGACTCACTAAAACATTTAAACGCTGAAAAAAATAATAAATATTAAAACATCAACTTGGCTATAAACAACTACTAACGAAATTTTAATTATTTCCCATATTCCACGCGAAATTATAAATACTGCACTATACGACATTATTCCATACCCTGACGAAAACAAAGACATTTTGACCGAAACTACACATGACACTTACTACTTACAAAACAATAAAGCATTCACAGCAACCAATAAAAATCTAGTTATGAATAAATGTATTACTGGAATATTAAAGCAAGATAAAACCGAAAAAAAAAAAAAATAAAAAAAAAAAAAAAAAAATAAATAAATAAAAAAAATAATAAAAAAAAATTAAAAAAAAAAAAAAATATAAAAAAAAAAAAAATAAAATAAAATAATTAATATTAAAAAAAAAAAAAAAAAAAAAAAAATAAAAAATTTTTAATAAAATTAAAAAAAATTAAAAAAAAAAATAATATTATATAATATAAAACAAACTGTCTACAAAAATAATAATATAACCAAACTAGAACCATTGTCATATGTCCAAACTAAAGAAATTATCCAACAACAAACAAAATTGTACAACACATTCCAAATCATAACTTAAACTTTTTTAATTATTTTTTTTTTTTTTTTTTTTTTTTTTTTTTTTTTTAATATTAAAAATATCCCAAAAAATTATTTTTAATTATAAAACATAATTTTTTTTTTTTTTTTTTTTTTTTTTTTTTTATATAAAAAATTTCCCAAAAATTATTTTAATTAAAAAAAAAAGAATCAACCCCAAACATACAATCAAATATTCAAAATGATACACAAACTAAAACAGAATTATATCCAAATGTAACTGAAAATGATATCGAAGAAATTGCTAATAGATCCAACACTATATCCAAAATTATATGTTAAAGGCATTTCCAAACCCATAACCATACACCACATACACCACAAACACCTATTATTTATGTTAAAGATTTCTTTCCCACAAAACTAATGTAAACACTACCGAAAAATCAAATGGTGACAATAACAATTCTGGCTTCCCACGAACGTATTAAATATCATAAACAATTCGCCAGAATCGCTATTCCCATCATTGGGGTTAAAACTGCTGACGTTACACAAATCCTGGCCGAACTCTCTCAATCTCTTCAAGATCGAGATCTCTCTCTATTTACATAAGAGCCAAAAGCTCAATGAGTCCAAAGTCCAATGTATAAAAGCTCAAAACCGAGGTTTGCTTAACGTCATCAGAACATAGGATAAGTAGTCTAGTTTTGTACTCCATAGCTTCGAGTTTATCAAATAAAGTTTTATATTTTTTTCATAAACTATTTACCGAAGTATGTAATTGGCGCAGCCGGTAGGATACAAGAAATAAATATCCTCGTAATCAAAATCGTCCTTTATTTGTCAATCCATTGTAAAGAAATCCTTGTACGACCAAGGAATTTCTAGGATTAGAACACGCGAATTTGTCGTGGCAAGGAAACGGTTAAAACATTACAATTTGTGAAAAATATTTTCTTGATATCCGCCAAAGAACCTAAGTGCGTGCGATACTTAACCCAATTATCAGTCGTGGCCCATATTTAAATGTGCGACCGCCACCAAAGATAATTGCTATTACAAAGAAACCGCGCAAAACACCAAACAGTGTTCAACAAAAAAAATAGATCCTCTGGACTATTTGAACACTTGTAAATAAAGAGCTTATTTCTGGGCTTTACAAATCATTTAATTGATCCCTGTAAACGTAAGTCTCTTACAATTCAACAAAAGTGACAAAACAACAACCTGAAGTGACAATTAAAACAAAATAAAAAAAGTGACAATTGCCAACAAAATAAAATAAAATCTACAACACCATGGCAACCAACTCACCAATGGAACTATCCGAAATGCATCTAAAGCAAGCGCTTGGACAAATTCGACAAGTGCCAGTATTCGACGGAAAAACCGTGGAACTAACTGCATTCATAAGGAGGATCGATTTTATAATGCAGCTATACCCAACACAGGATGTGAGACAACATAGTGTCCTTTTCGGAGCAATCGAGATGCAGACCACCGGATCCGCACAACGAGTGTCGCAGCTGACAGCAGCCACAACCTGGGGAGAGTTAAGGAGCGCCCTCATCGACGAATTCAAAACCCAAACTCCGTATGAAGAACTTCTACGACGTCTCTATAATACCAACTTTAATAATAGTATCCGTAAGTTTGTTGAAGACCTAGAGTATAAATCTTTTGTAATATCCAATAAGTTAATGTTAGAAAATCAGGTCCAGAACACTATATTGTATACTAATGCAATGAATAACACTATTAAAGATGTTATTACAAAAAAATTACCTGACAGAATTTTTATGACATTAGCACGATATGACATTACAACAGTTTCAAAACTAAAACAAGTAGCTCAACGCGAAGGATTGTACGAAAATGGTTATAACGAACGTAATAACCAAAACAATGACAATTCCAAATCGAACAAAACACAAAGCAATTCAAGCAATGAAAACCGTGGAAAGGGAAATAATCAAAATTATTACCCTACTCCAAGTTACTCAAATAACGCTAACCCAAATCATAAACCAAAAGAAAATGCTGAAGCATTACAGAAGGAATTCAAACAAAATCTTGATCAAGCTAGATCACAAAACCCAATGAATTACCAAACTCAGAGTCAAAGACCTGCTAATCCCTCTCATAAAAGACAGAGAGAAACCAGTGGCCACTCTAAGATGGATACATCAGAAAATTTTCATCAAGTAGCCTCGGACAACGAAGAACCAATCCCTTCATCAGATTAGTTATGAATGAACAAAATTTTAACTGTGTAATTGACACAGGTTCATCCATAAATCTAATGAAACAAAACTTTTTAAAATTTCCAATAAAACCTTGCCAATTGAACGTACAAACAATAAATGGTATTGTTCAATTAAAGAATTGTGTATCTTTTGCCCCTAGTAAACTCTGCCCTACCCATCAAATATTTTACTTACACAACTTTTCTGATAAGTACGATATCTTACTAGGTAGAGAATATCTAGAATCCTGTGAAGCAAAAATTGACTACAAACAAAAAACAGTTATTCTAAACGATCATCTATTTTCAATGAGATATGACCGTGAGAATTCTGTCAAGGACAAGACCGCATTTCAATGCCTTGATCCGCCCCAAACAAACGACATAGCAGTAAATTACGCCATTAATAATGAATTAAATGAAACAAATCAATTCCGATTAGAACATCTAAACGATGAAGAAATCTGCAAACTGACCAAAATTCTTTTCGAGTTTAGTGACATTCAGTACAAAGAAAGTGAAAATTTGACTTTTACCAGTACAATTAAGCATGTCATCCAAACTAAACACGAAGACCCAATCCAAAAGCGTCCATACAAGTATGCGCAAACATTCGACGAAGAAGTCGAAAAACAAATCAAAGAAATGATTGAACAAGGTATAATCCGTAAATCAAAATCACCTTATTGCTCACCAATTTGGATTGTGCCAAAGAAACGTGACGCATCAGGTAAAGAAAAATTCCGTATAGTTATTGACTATCGAAACTTAAATGAAATAACAATCGATGATAAATATCCTATCCCAGTCATGGATGATATACTAGACAAACTTGGAAAATGTCAGTATTTTACCACAATTGACTTAGCGAAAGGATTTCATCAGATACAAATGGACCCACAAAGTATACCAAAAACAGCTTTTTCAACTAAAAATGGACATTACGAATACACTCGAATGCCTTTTGGATTGAAAAACGCCCCAGCAACATTTCAACGTTGTATGAACAATCTATTAGAAGATCTAATTTACAAAGATTGTTTAGTATACATGGATGATATAATAGTGTATTCCACTTCATTGGAAGAACATTTATTATCATTAAAAAGGGTATTTACAAAACTGCGCGAAGCTAATCTAAAATTGCAATTAGATAAATGCGAATTCATGAAAAAGGAAACCGAATTCCTAGGACACATAATAACAACAGAAGGAATAAAACCAAACCCAACTAAAATCTCTGCCATACAACATTTTCCAATACCAAAAACACCCAAAGAAATAAAATCGTTTTTAGGTCTTTGTGGTTATTACAGAAAATTCATTCCTAATTTTGCACACGTTGTAAAGCCAATGACTTTAAAATTAAAGAAAGGTGCAACTATAAATATAAAAGAACCAAATTACATTTCTGCTTTTGAAAAATTAAAAGTACTTATAACATCCGATCCAATATTAGTTTATCCGAATTTCGAAAAACCATTTTGTCTTACAACTGATGCCAGTAACATAGCCATTGGAGCTGTTCTGTCTCAAAACCAAAAACCAATTTGTTTCGCAAGTAGAACCCTAAACGAACATGAAATTAATTATGCAGCAATTGAAAAGGAACTTTTAGCCATCGTTTGGGCAACCAAATATTTCCGATCTTATCTCTACGGTAGAAAATTCGAGATTCTCAGTGACCACAAACCACTTGTTTGGCTTAATAATATTAAAGAACCAAATATGAAATTACAACGCTGGAAAATAAAATTAAATGAATTTGATTATCACATTAAATATGTACCTGGTAAAGAAAACTATGTTGCAGATGCTTTGTCTAGAATTAAAATTGAAGAAAACTTGTTAGGAGAAACTTCCGATGTAACAGTAGCAACAATCCACAGCGCTCAAGAAGATAACCAATATTACATTTCACTCACAGAAAGACCAATCAATTATTTTAAAAGACAAATAGAATTTGTAAAAAGTAACTCAAATAACGCAAACGTCATTAATTATTTTCATAAAACAAAAATCTTAATCAATTATGTCGAAATGACACACAACCATGCAAAAGAATTAATTAAAGAATACTTATGTTCAAAGAAAAGTGTTATATACTTCAGCAACGAAGCCGATTTTCTTACATTTCAGAATGCTTTCGTTGAAATAATCAGTCCCAATAACATTACAAAAGTAATGAGATCAACTAAAAAACTAATAGACCTCCAGACATATGCCGAATTTAAAGAATTTATTATTAACACACACGAAAAGTTATTACATCCAGGAATAGAGAAAATGACAATATTATTTAAAGAAAAATATTATTATCCAGATTATCAAAACTTAATACAGAACATAATTAACGAATGCAAAGTTTGTAATATAGCAAAAACAGAACACAGAAACACTAAGTTAGCTTTCGAATTAACTCCAGAAATCCATAATCCAAGAGAAAAATATGTCATTGATTTTTATATGGTAGACAATAAACAATTTCTATCTTGTATAGACTTATATTCCAAATACGCAACTTTAATAGAAGTAAATGGTCGAGATTGGTTAGAAGCCAAAAGAGCTCTTTTAAAAGTATTTAATGACATGGGTAAACCAATAGAAATAAAAGCAGATAAAGACTCAGCTTTCTTGTGCTCCGCACTACAAATGTGGTTAAAATCAGAAGACGTAAATATATCCATCACAACTAGCAAAAACGGTGTTTCCGACATAGAAAGATTCCATAAAACAGTGAATGAAAAATTAAGAATTGTTAATTCTGATACTAACCAAGAAAACAAACTAACTAGATTCGAAGTAATACTTTACACTTATAACCATAAAACCAAACATAATTCAACTGGTAGAACACCAGCAGATATTTTCATTTACGCAGGAACACCTGAGTATGACACACAGCTAAATAAGAAAAGACAAATAGAAAGACTTAATGAAAAAAGAACCGAATTTGAAATAGATACTAGATATAGAGAATCACCTTTAGTAAGATCTAAATCCACAAACCCATTTAAACAAACAGGAAATATAACACAAATAGATGAAAAACATTATGAAGAAGTAAACAGAGGTAGAAAAATAACACACCATAAATCAAAATATAAAAGAAAGAAAGTAACTAATGAAAGTAAATATGATAATTCCAGATCAACTAATAACCCGAATCAAGATGATAACTCCTCATAATTTAACAACTATAATTATAACACTCATGCTACTCAACTTTCTATGGCCAATAAAAGGTCAAAATTTGGAAATCAACCCAATTAACTCAAAAAACGGATATCTTATATTTCAAACAGGAACAATCAATTTACCTATAAAATACGAATACCACTATTTAACTATTAATATAACAAAAACTGAAGAAACTTATAATAATTTAATGAAACAAACAAAAGATTTTGAACCGTTAATAAAAATACAGTACTTAACAGAAAAACTGGACAGAGAAATGAACGGCTTAAGACTAGTAAAACGAAATAAAAGAGGACTTGTAAATTTCATGGGGACATTTTATAAATACCTTTTCGGAACTTTAGATCAAGAAGACAAAGAAGAATTACAGTCAAAAATAGATAACCTTTCAGAAAATAGTGTTCAAGCCAATGAACTAAATGAAGTAATAAAAGCTGTTAACAAAGGAATAGAAGTAATGAACAGCCTAAGTATCACACACGAGGCAGAGCAACGACTCGAATTACTAATTTTCAACTTACAAGAATTCACAGAGTATGTTGAAGACATTGAGCTAGGTATGCAATTAACCAGGCTTGGTATATTCAACCCTAAATTACTAAAATATGACTCACTATAACATTTAAACGCTGAAAAAATAATAAATATTAAAACATCAACTTGGCTAAAAACAACTACTAACGAAATTTTGATTATTTCCCATATTCCACGCGAAATTATAAATACTGCACTATACGACATTATTCCATACCCTGACGAAAACAAAGACATTTTGACCGAAACTATACATGACACTTACTACTTACAAAACAATAAAGCATTCACAGCAAATAATAAAAATCTAGTTATGAATAAATGTATTACTGGAATATTAAAGCAAGATAAAACCGAATGTAGATATTCTAAATCCCATAAAAATTATGAAATCAAGTATGTAGAACCAAACATTATGTTAACATGGAACTTACCGAAAACTGTACTAAACCAAAATTGTATCAACCGAGATATTATTATCGAAGGAAACAATATGATAAAAGCTATAAATTGTTCAATCCAATTAGATGAAATTCAAATAACTAATACTATGCTAGATTACACACAAACTGTCTACATAAATAATAATATAACCAAACTAGAACCATTGTCATATGTCCAAACTAAAGAAATTATCCAACAACAAACAAAATTGTACAACACATTCCAAATCATAACTATAACAACTTTAACAATTATTTTAATCATACTTATATTATACATTATCTTTAAATATAAAAATATCCCACAAAAAATTATTGTTAATTATAAGAACAAAAAAAGAATCAACCCCAAACATACAATCAAATATTCAAAATGATACACAAACTAAAACAGAATTATATCCAAATGTAACTGAAAATGATATCGAAGAAATTGTAATAGATCCAACACTATATCCAAAATTAACCGCCTGAGGACAGGCTCATTTCTTAAGGATGGGGAAGTAACATATGTAGATACATACGTACCCAAACCCATACACCACATACACCACATACACCATACACCACACTTATTATTTATGTTAAAGATTTCTTTCCCACAAAAACTAATGTAAACACTACCGAAAAATCAAATGGTGACAATAACAATTCTGGCTTCCCACGAACGTATTAAATATCATAAACAATTCGCCAGAATCGCTATTCCCATCATTGGGGTTAAAACTGCTGACGTTACACAAATCCTGGCCGAACTCTCTCAATCTCTTCAAGATCGAGATCTCTCTCTATTTACATAAGAGCCAAAAGCTCAATGAGTCCAAAGTCCAATGTATAAAAGCTCAAAACCGAGGTTTGCTTAACGTCATCAGAACATAGGATAAGTAGTCTAGTTTTGTACTCCATAGCTTCGAGTTTATCAAATAAAGTTTTATATTTTTTTCATAAACTATTTACCGAAGTATGTAATTATATATATATGTATCGAAGAAAATTACAATATTTTGATGCTGAAATCGAAAAAAAAAAAAAAATTATAATTATTTAAAAAATTTAATAAAATAAATTTATAAAAATTAATATTTGAATGTTAAATTGCACGGCATAAGTCTAGTAACAAACGTTAAAAAAATTTTGAATTACAACCAAAAAGAGATAAATTTTGCACACCAACACAATCACCCAACACAAAACACACTCAATAAATCAATAATTTTGCACTCAAACACACTCACACAACACGAAACACACACACCACTAACCAATAATCTGGCATGCAAACACAACACCAACAACACAACACATACACACACAGCAGAATTCTCGAAGGCTTTCGTCGATCTTCTGGTGAGTCTATCGAATGCTCACTGTGGCTACAGGAAGCGCTGTAAAGCTTATTGCGCAAAAGCTTTATTTAGCCCTTGGCTTACCATTGTCACAGTGCAGCGTAAATAATTAAATAATAATAGAATTGGTAGTTAATATGTGTTCGCATAAAAGAATGTAAAGTAAAGAAAATGATTGATTACCGTTTGTTTTTTTGTGCTGAAAGAAATTCATACCTAACGTAAAATATCAAATTATAAAGTTTTGTTGTCACATAAGTGCCGAAAGGGGAACAGCTGTTTGAGAGTTAACAGACTCTGGTCTTAACATAACTGGTATTATTACATGCATCATTACATACATACATCATACGTACATAACATACATAAATAAGTAAAACGAACTACCATAAAATAAATAAAATTAAATTCAATTAAATAAAAATCAAATAAAATTAAAATTAAACAAATAAAATGAAACAAGAATAAAATAAAAATGAAAATGAGAAAAAAATAAATAGCATTAAAATACCTTAAGTATGAACCACACAGCTGAAATACCTTTAAGCATTTATATGACAGTTTTAATATAAAAAATTCGTTTGCCTGTTAAAAATTAAAAATTTGGTTAAAACCTATATGCACACATTTTTTTTTTTTTAATTATATATTAAAACTGGCTAATTAAATAACATTAAATTTACAGCGGTAGTAAAAAAAAAAAAAAAAAAACCAAGTGAGAAAAGAAAAACATTTGAATAAACACTAAAATGAATAAAACAAACTGATACTATGTTAAAAAACAATGCACATGTCTTAAGAAAAAAAAATTTTTTTTTATTTCGTTTATCAATAAAAACAAAATTTTCTTCACCAATAGTAACAAAAACAAAATGAAAAGCCTATATAATTAAAATTAAATAAATAACAAGCACAAATAGTAACAAGATTTACATTTGAAAGAAAAACAATAAGTAAAAATGAGACATTAAGATAAATTGTTAACATTAAGAATGAATTTGTTTGAAATTGTTTTGCTATAATATTCTTCGAATATGGAATTGATTAAATATGAAATTTATACCCATGATCTTACTGATACAATGATGTTGTAAATTCTGATTTCTGAGGACCTGGAGAATTAATTAAATGTAGAAAATGTAGTTTAGGGGATTTTCATAAATTTTTTTTCAGCGCAGAAAATCCATTTGGTTGGGTGGGTACAGAGCGCAATGGGGCTGATCAACACCACAGACCCCCACTTTAGAATGTGACCAACTCTTTATGAAAGAATCTGCAGTTCAATTGGTTATTTTATAATTATGTGTAACGTAACGAATAGTTTATACCCTGTAATTTTCATTTGTTTTTTGCCACCGTTATGTATTTAGATTCAGTAGGGACTCTTTAATTAAAATTTTTAGGTAGGCGTAGTGCAGGACATGGTAAAAACCCACCCCACACCGAAAGAGCTAAGGTACCAGAAGGGTCCCGCCCGCCATGCTTCCTGAACTCGACACTGACATTGGTTGTTTAAATGAATAGATCCATATTCCAATGTATGGTTACTACAACCGCCCGTCTAGCTCAGTAATACTTGCTACCCTTTACATAATTTTTGGCGCCAACGTGGGGCCTTTAGGCCTATAACATCTTTGGCTAAAATGCCATGAACATCTTTGGTTGCCCCTTCCCAGTGTCGCAACTATCGGAAGCCGTTCAGGTCAATTGCGATTGTCTGACGGTAGCGATTGTTGTCTCACTTACATGATGACAAAGTCATAAATTGTCATAGATTGATAGACGATAGCGTTATTTGGAATTAGGTTGCATTGGTAAACTCATACTGATCTTTCGAGAATCTTGTATTTCAACCTCAGGTTGGATACCCTGCCGGATAGGTTAGAGGGTGCGACATTGTTGCAATCTAGTTTAAATTGCTTTCGTTTGGGTTGTACTTGCTTGAGAAAAAATAAAAAGTATAATTCTGAAAAGTTTTGTATATCACGGTTCGAAACGTCTATTGACTCTTGAGTATTTCTCACTTGGAATACCCTGCTAGAACGATGGAGAATTAGTTGAATTCGAAAATTGTAGTAAATTGATCTAGTTGCTAGTCTCGTTAATTCAAAACTAAACAAGCTCGTTGCATTTGTTTGCTGCGTTGATACCTTTGTAGAATGATGATCTTCTAATTATTGTGCATACCTCTATTGACTCTTGTGTATTTCTTCGCTTGGAATACCCTGCTAGATGGTCACTGTGCGTTTTTTGTTTATCTATTTCCAACATAGGCTAAATTAGTTGCACACATTTAAGTACAAGTGATTGTTTATTCAAAGCTGCATGGTGGTAAGTGTAAATATTGTGAATATAGGTTTTGTAGAGAACGAAACTAGCTTTGCAATATAATAATCCTTCATATGAACTTCCATAGCCCAGTAAATATTTAATTCTTTCATATTGGTTTGTCATTATTAGCACTACATTTAGTTAAGTCTCTATTAAAGGTCCATAATCAGAAAAATTTAGTTAATGAAATATGTCAGTACAATGCAGTCCATTAAATCATCCTTCCTCATCTAGAATGAGTCAGGATATATATCGTATCTGTATGGATACCATGACTGATACGCAGTCATGCTATGTAACAGGATGCACCCACATTTTTCACAAGTTATGTATCGACAATCGGGGAGCATCTCAGACAGAGTGTCCTGTTTGTAATCGATTATTAGAGCCAGAATTATTAAAAGTAGTAGTAGGTAACTTTTCGCCTGCACGTTATCGCGAAACTATTTCTACAGTAGTGGCTCAAAGGCCGATAACCAGAAACTTGGCCAAATCTCTTGAGCAAGCCTCTGCTATGCCTTCCTTGGCTCGTCAAGAACCTGAGGCTGCTAATGTGAATGTCTCATTGCCTGAGCCACTCGAAGCTAGCAATACCTCGAATCCAAGCGACGCTAGAATTCCACAAGCAGCTCCTAATAGAAGAAGAGGTCGTCCAGCACATCCTGCTAATCCTCGTAGAAACCATGAGCCCGATTATGTCCGGATTCAAAACATGATCGAGCAGAGCATGTCTCGTATGCTTGCAACCATGAATATTCGTTCTGCCCCTAGTCCGGAAGAGGTTTCTGTGCCTGTAGCACCAAGTCGACCTGTTTCCTCATCGCTTCATTCGTTTGCCTACCCTCGGAAAACTGCAGATATTATGCAGAAGTGGAATCTGACGTTCAGTGGATCGGCAGAAAATCTGGGTGTAGAGGAGTTTGTTTATCGCGTAAAATCTCTCACGGATGAAACATTAGACAGCGATTTTCGTGCACTTTGCAAGCACATGCATATACTGTTTAGTGGTAAAGCGCGTGATTGGTATTGGAGATACCATAAGTCCGTCGACCATATCATCTGGTCAGATTTTTGTGCTGCGCTCAGACAGCAGTATCGCGACTACCGGTCGGAGTTTGCGATGAAAGAGCAAATTCGTTCTCGCAAACAAAAAGGTGGAGAATCATTCACTTCGTATTATGATGCAGTCGCTTCACTCATTGACAGATCGGCTGTAAAAATTGTTGAAGAAGAGTTGCTAATGATTTTGAAAAATAATTTGCTTCCAGAACATAGGCATAAATTGTTATTCGAGCCGGTTCACTCGGTTGGGCATTTACGAAGATTAGTTCAGATGAACGAAAATCTGATGGAGGAAGTGTATGCCCTGGAAGATGATGATTTTGACACTGATTCGAATGCTTCTGTTCGCACGCAAAAGGAGATTGCTGCCATAAGACAAGCCGGTCCAAATGTTAAATGTTGGAACTGCGCAGAATTGGGTCATTTTTGGGAAGACTGCCTTTCAGATCGTCGTATTTTCTGTTATGGTTGTGGTGCACCGCAAGTTTATAAGCCACAGTGTGCCCATTGTCAACGTCGCCTAGCGGAAAACCGACAGACGGGTGCAACCCACAAAACTCGGTTGCTCCCGAAAAAGTAATTGCAATTGAAATAAACACAAGCAGTAAGCCTTCTATTAACGACTGTTCAGTTAGTAAGCCAACTGCTGAAAAAATTTGTAACTTTCCATCTTACGAGGAAAGATTAAAAACTTATTTTATAGCTAAAGAGAGAATTTTTAATGAAAGATCCATATTTCCTAAGAAAAGTTCTATTAGAATTAGAAACTATTATAAAGACATTAAAGATAAGCGTAATTTAGTTATTTCTTCTATCTTTGGTAAAAATATTGATTGGCGTAGCTACGCCACAGTTCAATTTTTGGATTTTGAAGAGCAAGGTTTACTGGATACTGGAGCTAACGTGAGTTGCATTGGATCTACACTTGCAGCGCAAGAATTTTCTAATTACTCGCAACTTAAAGTAATATCATCCTCGGTTAAAACTGCCGATGGCAAGCCGCATGATGTTATAGGAGTGCTAAACGTTTTAATGTCATACAAGGGTCAACAAAAAGCCTATAAAGCTTTACATAATTCCCTCCATCAAGCAAAGGCTGATATTAGGGGTTGATTTTTGGCGAACGTTTTCACTTGCTCCGAATATCATAAACTCAGTAGAACCAGTGTCTGAGATAGACTCTCCTTCTGATCCAAATTCGTACCCTTTGACAGATCTTCAGAAATCCCAGTTGCAGGTCGTGAAAAAGCTGTTCCCGAATTGCTCTAACGGTCTCGGTCGAACAAGCATAATTCAACATCACATTGATGTAGGCGAAGCTAGACCTGTTAAACAAAGATATTATCCGGTGAGTCCTGCCGTAGAAAAGCTCCTGTTTGCCGAAATGGATCGCATGTTGGACCTAGGAGTAATCGAGCCATCTAATAGCGCTTGGAGCTCTCCAATGCGCTTGGTGATAAAGCCCAACAAAGTTCGTCTTTGCTTGGATGCACGCAAGCTCAACGAGGTGACAATTAAAGATGCTTATCCGCTTCCAAGCATCGATGGCATCTTTTCGCGATTGCCCAAGCCTGTACTAATAACCAAATTAGACTTGAAGGATGCTTATTGGCAGATTGAGCTTACAGAAGAATCCAGACACTTAACAGCATTTACGGTCCCTGGAAGGCCCTTATATCAGTTCAAGGTAATGCCTTTCGGTTTGTGTAATGCTCCCTCGACTATGTGTCGCTTGGTCGACAGCATAATCCCAGCTGACCTGCGCAATTGTGTCTTTGGATATCTTGATGACCTATGCGTTGTTTCGGAAGAGTTTTCTACCCACCTAGCTGTTCTTGTTCGTTTAGCAGAAGAATTCAGAAAAGCTAATCTTACCTTAAATATTGACAAAAGTCATTTTTGTGTAACCAGCGTCAACTATCTAGGGTATGTTATTAGCCAAGATGGCATTCATACTGATCCAGAAAAGATTTCTTGCATTCTTAACTGGCCAACCCCGAAAAATCTGAAACAAGTTCGTGGTTTTCTCGGAATCTGTGGATGGTACAGGCGATTCATTTCCAACTTTTCGGGTGTTACCTATCCTATTACAGAAGTTCTGTCCACTAAAAAACCGTTCTGTTGGACTGCAGAAGCACAAGAAGCTATGGAAAGGCTTAAGATTATTCTAACCTCGGCGCCGGTGCTACAGAATGCTGACTTTTCAAAGAAATTTTATCTACACTGCGATGCTAGCAATTTTGGAATTGGTGCTGTTCTCGTCCAGTTATCGGATGACAATGAGGAAAAACCCATCGCGTTTATGTCAAAAAAGCTTAGTAGAGCCCAGAGAAACTATAGCGTTACTGAGCGCGAATGTTTTGCAGTGATCTTAGCTATCGAGAAATTTCGTTGTTACTTGGAACTTCAAGAATTCGAGGTAGTTACAGATCACTCTCATCGCAAAGGAAAAGATCACGTCGTTCCTGACTTGCTTTCACGTTTAAATGAAGGAGAATTGTCTGCCATTGAAGCTACTCCAGTTATTGATTTAGAGTCGTCAGCTTTTAAAGATCTAGAATATTGTAAATTGCAGGAAAGTTTTAAAGAAAATAAGGATCGCTTTCCAGACATTAAGCTCGTAGATCAGTATATTTACATACGCAGAGAACATGCCTCGGGTAACAAGGAGCAAGAGGAGAAGTCCTGGAAGCTTTGGGTACCAGAAAGCATGAGAACTGAAGTTATTCACCAAGCCCATGATTGTCTCGTTTCCGCGCATGGTGGCATGGAGAAAACTATTGAAAAGCTTCGTCGACATTTGTTTTGGCCCGGTTTAGCAACTCAAGTACGTGAGTACATACGAAATTGTCAGACATGTAAGGAGACCAAAGCTCCAAACTATACCCTCCGACCCCCGATGGGAGCTCAGAGTCCAACATGCCGACCCTTTCAGAGATTATATATAGATTTGCTCGGTCCCTACCCTCGCAGTAAGGATGGTCACATTGGTCTTTTTATTGTATTAGATCATTTCAGCAAGTTTCATTGGTTGCATCCACTGAAAAAGTTTACTTCCGCTAAGATTCAGGAATTTCTTTTGAAGCAAATTTTTCACTCCTTTGGCGTACCCGAAACTATCGTTAGCGATAATGGTACACAATTTAAGGCTAATGACTTTAATGCGTTTTTAACTGAGCTAGGCATACACCACATTTTCACAGCCTTATACTCTCCACAGAGTAATGCAGCTGAACGTGTGAATCGATCGTTGCTAGCAGCTGTCAGATCTTTTATTACGAAGGATCAAACCGAGTGGGACAAACATCTCACCAGTATATCCTGTGCCTTACGTTCAGCCTTGCATCAGTCGTTAGGATGCTCACCCTATAAAGCACTTTTTGGCTTAGATATGATCACCCATGGTTCTGACTATCGATTGCTACGCAGTTTAAATATGTTGAACGAGCCAGTAGCATCTCTAGAAAGGTCAGATCATTTAGCATTACTGCGCAAAGATATTGAAATCAATATACGCAAAGCCTATGAGAGAAACGTCCAACAATATAATCTGCGCTCAAAGCCTGTATCCTTTAAAGTAGGTCAAGAGGTGTACAGACGTAATTTTGCACTCAGCAAATTTACGCAGAACTTTAATGCGAAATTAGGTCCACAATTTTTGAAGTGTAGGATTCGAAAGAAAGTTGGTAACTGTTTTTATATCCTAGAGGATTTGTCTGGAAGAGAAGTTGGTACTTTCCATGCCAAAGACATACGTTACTAATTCCCTCTATTCCTCGGCCTTACGTTTGTCGGATTTTCGGGTTTTGTAATGGTCGAAGAAAATATTTGTTTGAAACCTTAACCGACGTTATTTGTAATCGCCGTCTTGGTTTGCAAATATATCTATCGCATGCGATACAAATATACGTCGTTGCAATTTCAATTCATTATCAACTAAAATAAAATGTAAAAACGTAGTTATTGTTATTATTTGAATATAACAAGTTTCGTTCAGTTTAATTGAGATCATGTGCATAACGCTGTTAACGCAGCTGTTTCGTTTTAAGCGAGCTTAAAGTGCATTAAGCTTTAGCTAAGTATGCTGCAACCCAGAGTTGCTGATCGGCGCAGCTTTAACAGCTGATTTTAAAAAGCAGAGCTTTTACGCCGGAAGGTAGCTCCTGCACCAGGCTTCACTCTCTTCCGTTTGAGTTCTCGCCTCGTGCAGACGCAAAAACATAAATTAAATAAAGATAACATTTTTTCCGCCTGGAGCGTGATCAGTGGACAACAGTGCCAGCATATTGTTCAGCCGCCTTTGGCTAACAAAGCCACCCTCAATACTGGAACGTTCTGCTGCCCCAGAATCACCGGAAAGAGGTATATTATCGCCGCAGCTGCAGGGAAAACCCTCGCTGTCCAGCGCAGCCCCAGCCGTCACAGGAGAGCCTCTGTGGTTGCCCAGCAGTCTTTGCTGCCCACAGAATCATCTATTGCTCACAAAGTTCTCCACTGCGACATTTGCTGCTAAGCTTTGCGTCTCACTGCAGCCTCTGCCATTTGCTGCCCACTACAGCATCTGCTGCTCGCAAAGAAGCCGCTACTGCTCAACGAAGTCTCCACTGGAGCATCTGCTGCTCATCTTGGCTGCCCCAAGAAGTCTCAGCCCGTCTTTGCCTAGGCCTACAGCTGTAGGGAAAACCCTCGCTGACAAGAGCCACATCGCGGACCCTTCTCGCCGCTTTGCCAAGCAAAGCTTCAGCTGCCACTGGGGCTCATCTCAAGCAGATCAGCCTCAGCAGAGCCGCCGCCGTCTCCGTCATTTTTGTGTGTGCTTAAAAATAATACATTATATGTATAAATACATATAATAACTATATATATATATATGTATCAAAAAATTAATTTTGTGCTGAAATCGAAAAAAAAAAAAACTATTTGTTCATTAAAAAATGGGCGTAGTGAATATTCAAATGTTTTTTTTTCTCAGTGTTTATTTGCACTGCATTTGTAACAAACGTTAAATTTTGATTTCAAAGAGAAACACACACAATTAATCAATAATTTTGCACTCAAACACACTCACACAACACGAAACACACACACCACTAACCAATAATCTGGCATGCAAACACAACACCAACAACACAACACACACACACACAGCAGAATTCTCGAAGGCCTTCGTCGATCTTCTGGTGAGTCTATCGAATGCTCACTGTGGCTACAGCAAGCGCTGTAAAGCTTATTGCGCAAAAGCTTTATTTAGCCCTTGGCTTGCCATTGTCACAGTGCAGCGTAAATAATTAAATAATAATAGAATTGGTAGTTAATATGTGTTCGCATAAAAGAATGTAAAGTAAAGAAAATGATTGATTACCGTTTGTTTTTTTGTGCTGAAAGAAATTCATACCTAACGTAAAATATCAAATTATAAAGTTTTGTTGTCACATAAGTGCCGAAAGGGGAACAGCTGTTTGAGAGTTAACAGACTCTGGTCTTAACATAACTGGTATTATTACATGCATCATTACATACATACATCATACGTACATAACATACATAAATAAGTAAAACGAACTACCATAAAATAAATAAAATTAAATTCAATTAAATAAAAATCAAATAAAATTAAAATTAAACAAAAAATGAAACAAGAATAAAATTAAAATGAAAATGAGAAAAAAAATAAATAGCATTAAAATACCTTAAGTATGAACCACACAGCTGAAATACCTTTATATGACAGTTTTAATATAAAAAAATCGTTTGCCTGTTAAACATTAAAAATTTGGTTAAAACCTATATGCACACATTTTTTTTTTTATATTATATATTAAAACTGGCTAATTAAATAACATTAAATTTCCAGCGGTAGTAAAAAAAAAAAAAACAAAAAAACCAAGTGAGAAAAGAAAAACATTTGAATAAACACTAAAATGAATAAAACAAACTGATACTATGTTAAAAAAAAAAACAAAATATAGACTAATTGGTAGCAATGCACATGTCTAAAGAAAAAAAAATTTTTTTTTTATTTAGTTTATCAATAAAAACAAAATTTTCTTCACCAATAGTAACAAAAACAAAATGAAAAGCCTATATAATTAAAATTAAATAAATAACAAGCACAAATAGTAACAAGATTTACAATTGAAAGAAAAACAATAAGTAAAAATGAGACATTAAGATAAATTGTTAAAATTAAGAATGAATTTGTTTGAAATTGTTTTGCTATAATATTCTTCGAATATGGAATTGATTAAATATGAAATTTATACCCATGATCTTACTGATACAATGATGTTGTAAATTCTGATTTCTGAGGACCTGGAGAATTAATTAAATGTAGAAAATATAGTTTAGGGGATTTTCATAAAATTTTTTTTTCAGCGCAGAAAATCCATGTTGGGTGGGGTGGGTACAGAGCGCAATGGGGCTGATCAACACCACAGACCCCCACTTTAGAATGTGACCAACTCTTTATGAAAGAATCTGCAGTTCAATTGGTTATTTTATAATTATGTGTAACGTAACGAATAGTTTATACCCTGTAATTTTCATTTGTTTTTTGCCACCGTTATGTATTTAGATTCAGTAGGGACTCTTTAATTAAAAATTATAAAGTTTTGTTGTCAACATAAGTGCCGAAAGGGAACAGCTGTTTGAGAGTTAATAGACTCTTAGTCTCTAATCTAACAAACTGGTATTATTATATGCATCATTACAAATACAACATCCCATCAAACGTACATAACATACATAAATAAGTAAAACGAACAACCATAAAATAAAATAAAATAAAATTCAATTAAATCTAAATTAAATAAAACAAAAAAATCAAATAAAATTAAAAGTAAACCAATAAAATGAAACAAGAATAAAATAAAAATGAAAATGAGAAAAAAAAAAAAAAACAAACATTAAAATACCTTAAGTATGAACCACACAGCTGAAATACCTTAAAAATTTATATGACAGTTTTAATATAAAAAATTGTTTGCCTGTTAAAAATTAAAAATTTGGTTAAAACCTATATGCCCTTTTTTTTTTTGTATATTATATATTAAAACTGGCTAATTAAATAACATTAAATTTACAGCGGTAGAAAAAAAAAAAAAAAAAAAAAAAAGAAAACAAACCAAGTGAGAAAAGAAAAACATTTGAATAAACACTAAAATGAATAAAACAAACTGATACTATGTTAAAAAAGAAACAAAATATAGACTAATTGGTAGCAATGCACATGTCTAAAAAAAAAAAAAATTTTTTTTTATTTTGTTTATCAATAAAAACAAAATTTTCTTCAAACCAATAGTAACAAAAAAACTGAAAAGCCTATATAATTAAAATTAAATAAATAACAAGCACAAATAGTAACAAGATTTACAATTGAAAGAAAAACAATAAGTAAAAATGAGACATTAAGATAAATTGTTAAAATTAAGAATGAATTTGTTTGAAATTGTTTTGCTATAATATTCTTCGAATATGGAATTGATTAAATATGAAATTTATACCCATGATCTTACTGATACAATGATGTTGTAAATTCTGATTTCTGAGGACCTGGAGAATTAATTAAATGTAGAAAATTTAGTTTAGGGGATTTTCATAATTTTTTTTTCAGCGCAGAAAATCCAGTTGGTTGGGTGGGTACAGAGCGCAATGGGGCTGATCAACACCACAGACCCCCACTTTAGAATGTGACCAACTCTTTATGAAAGAATCTGCAGTTCAATTGGTTATTTTATAATTATGTGTAACGTAACGAATAGTTTATACCCTGTAATTTTCATTTGTTTTTTGCCACCGTTATGTATTTAGATTCAGTAGGGACTCTTTAATTAAAATTTGTAGGTAGGCGTAGTGCAGGACATGGTAAAAACCCACCCCACACCGAAAGAGCTAAGGTACCAGAAGGGTCCCGTCCGCCATGCTTCCTGAACTCGACACTGACATTGGTTGTTTAAATGAATAGATCCATATTCAAATTTATGGTTACTACAACCGCCCGTCTAGCTCAGTAATACTTGCTAACAGTACATAATATTGGTGCCAACGTGGGGCTTTAGGCCTATAACATCTTTGGCTCAAATGCCATGAACATCTTTGGTTGCCCCTTCCCAGTGTCGCAACTATCGGAAGCCGTTCAGGTCAATTGCGATTGTCTGACGGTGGCGATTGTTGTCTCACTACGTTTAGTTTTGAGTTTTGAAAATATAGTTACATGATGACAAAGTCATAAATTGTCATAGATTGATAGACGATAGCGTTATTTGGAATTAGGTTGCATTGGTAAACTCATATTGATCTTTCGATAATCTTGTATTTCAACCTTAGGTTGGATACCCTGCCGGATAGGTTAGAGGGTGCAACATTGTTGCAATCTAGTTTAAATTGCTTTCGTTTGGGTTGTACTTGCTTGAGAAAAAATAAAAAGTATAATTCTGAAAAGTTTTGTATATCACGGTTCGAAACGTCTATTGACTCTTGAGTATTTCTCACTTGGAATACCCTGCTAGAACGATGGAGAATTAGTTGAATTCGAAAATTGTAGTAAATTGATCTAGTTGCTAGTCTCGTTAATTCAAAACTAAACAAGCTCGTTGCATTTGTTTGCTGCGTTGATACCTTTGTAGAATGATGATCTTCTAATTATTGTGCATACCTCTATTGACTCTTGTGTATTTCTTCGCTTGGAATACCCTGCTAGATGGTCACTGTGCGTTTTTTGTTTATCTATTTCCAACATAGGCTAAATTAGTTGCACACATTTAAGTACAAGTGATTGTTTATTCAAAGCTGCATGTTGGTAAGTGTAAATGTTGTGAATATAGGTTTTGTAGAGAATGAAACTATACCACTAAGAAACTTTACAATCATTATTAGCTTTGCAATATAATAATCCTTCATATGAACTTCCATAGCCCAGTAAATATTTAATTCTTTCATATTGGTTTGTCATTATTAGCACTACATTTAGTTAAGTCTCCATAAAAGGTCCATAATCAGAAAAATTTAGTTAATGAAATATGTCAGTACAACGCAGTCCATTAAATCATCCTTCCTCATCTAGAATGAGTCAGGATATATGTCGTATCTGTATGGATACAATGACTGATACGCAGTCATGCTATGTAACAGGATGCACCCACATTTTTCACAAGTTATGTATCGACAATCGGGGAGCATCTCAGACAGAGTGTCCTGTTTGTAATCGATTATTAGAGCCAGAATTATTAAAAGTAGTAGTAGGTAACTTTTCGCCTGCACGTTATCGCGAAACTATTTCTACAGTAGTGGCTCAAAGGCCGATAACCAGAAACTTGGCCAAATCTCTTGAGCAAGCCTCTGCTATGCCTTCATTGGCTCGTCAAGAGCCTGAGGCTGCTAATATGAATGTCTCATTGCCTGAGCCACTCGAAGCTAGCAATACCTCGAATCCAAGCGACGCTAGAATTCCACAAGCAGCTCCTAATAGAAGAAGAGGTCGTCCAGCACATCCTGCTAATCCTCGTAGAAACCATGAGCCCGATTATGTCCGGATTCAAAACATGATCGAGCAGAGTATGTCTCGTATGCTTGCAACCATGAATATTCGTTCTGCCCCTAGTCCGGAAGAGGTTTCTGTGCCTGTAGCACCAAGTCGACCTGTTTCCTCATCGCTTCATTCGTTTGCCTACCCTCGGAAAACTGCAGATATTATGCAGAAGTGGAATCTGACGTTCAGTGGATCGGCAGAAAATCTGGGTGTAGAGGAGTTTGTTTATCGCGTAAAATCTCTCACGGATGAAACATTAGATAGCGATTTTCGTGCACTTTGCAAGCACATGCATATACTGTTTTGTGGTAAAGCGCGTGATTGGTATTAGAGGTACCATAAGTCCGTCGACCATATCATCTGGTCAGATTTTTGTGCTGCGCTCAGACAGCAGTATCGCGACTACCGGTCGGAGTTAGCGATGAAAGAGCAAATTCGTTCTCGCAAACAAAAAGGTGGAGAATCATTCACTTCGTATTATGATGCAGTCGCTTCACTCATTGACAGATCGGCTGTAAAAATTGTTGAAGAAGAGTTGCTAATGATTTTGAAAAATAATTTGCTTCCAGAACATAGGCATAAATTGTTATTCGAGCCGGTTCACTCGGTTGGGCATTTACGAAGATTAGTTCAGATGAACGAAAATCTGATGGAGGAAGTGCGATCATTCACTGAGCGATCCTCGAAGCAAAAACCTCACATCGCTCGTCAGCAAGTGTATGCCCTGGAAGATGATGATTTTGACACTGATTCGAATGCTTCTGTTCGCACGCAAAAGGAGATTGCTGCCATAAGACAAGCCGGTCCAAATGTTAAATGTTGGAACTGCGCAGAATTGGGTCATTTTTGAGAAGACTGCCTTTCAGATCGTCGTATTTTCTGTTATGGTTGTGGTGCACCGCAAGTTTATAAGCCACAGTGTGCCCATTGTCAACGTCGCCTAGCGGAAAACCGACAGACGGGTGCAACCCACAAAACTCGGTTGCCCCCGAAAAAGTAATTGCAATTGAAATAAACACAAGCAGTAAGCCTTCTATTAACAACTGTTCAGTTAGTAAGCCAACTGCTGAAAAAATTTGTAACTTTCCATCTTACGAGGAAAGATTAAAAACTTATTTTTATAGCTAAAGAGAGAATTTTTAATGAAAGATCCATATTTCCTAAGAAAAGTTCTATTAGAATTAGAAACTATTATAAAGACATTAAAGATAAGCGTAATTTAGTTATTTCTTCTATCTTTGGTAAAAATATTGATTGGCGTAGCTACGCCACAGTTCAATTTTTGGATTTTGAAGAGCAAGGTTTACTGGATACTGGAGCTAACGTGAGTTGCATTGGATCTACACTTGCAGCGCAAGAATTTTCTAATTACTCGCAACTTAAAGTAATATCATCCTCGGTTAAAACTGCCGATGGCAAGCCGCATGATGTTATAGGAGTGCTAAACGTTTTAATGTCATACAAGGGTCAACAAAAGCCTATAAAGCTTTACATAATTCCCTCCATCAAGCAAAGGCTGATATTAGGGGTTGATTTTTGGCGAACGTTTTCACTTGCTCCGAATATCATAAACTCAGTAGAACCAGTGTCTGAGATAGACTCTCCTTCTGATCCAAATTCGTACCCTTTGACAGATCTTCAGAAATCCCAGTTGCAGGTCGTGAAAAAGCTGTTCCCGAATTGCTCTAACGGTCTCGGTCGAACAAGCATAATTCAACATCACATTGATGTAGGCGAAGCTAGACCTGTTAAACAAAGATATTATCCGGTGAGTCCTGCCGTAGAAAAGCTCCTGTTTGCCGAAATGGACGCATGTTGGACCTAGGAGTAATCGAGCCATCTAATAGCGCTTGGAGCTCTCCAATGCGCTTGGTGATAAAGCCCAACAAAGTTCGTCTTTGCTTGGATGCACGCAAGCTCAACGAGGTGACAATTAAAGATGCTTATCCGCTTCCAAGCATCGATGGCATCTTTTCGCGATTGCCCAAGCCTGTACTAATAACCAAATTAGACTTGAAGGATGCTTATTGGCAGATTGAGCTTACAGAAGAATCCAGACACTTAACAGCATTTACGGTCCCTGGAAGGCCCTTATATCAGTTCAAGGTAATGCCTTTCGGTTTGTGTAATGCTCCCTCGACTATGTGTCGCTTGGTCGACAGCATAATCCCAGCTGACCTGCGCAATTGTGTCTTTGGATATCTTGATGACCTATGCGTTGTTTCGGAAGAGTTTTCTACCCACCTAGCTGTTCTTGTTCGTTTAGCAGAAGAATTCAGAAAAGCTAATCTTACCTTAAATATTGACAAAAGTCATTTTTGTGTAACCAGCGTCAACTATCTATGGTATGTTATTAGCCAAGATGGCATTCATACTGATCCAGAAAAGATTTCTTGCATTCTTAACTGGCCAACCCCGAAAAATCTGAAACAAGTTCGTGGTTTTCTCGGAATCTGTGGATGGTACAGGCGATTCATTTCCAACTTTTCGGGTGTTACCTATCCTATTACAGAAGTTCTGTCCACTAAAAAACCGTTCTGTTGGACTGCAGAAGCACAAGAAGCTATGGAAAGGCTTAAGATTATTCTAACCTCGGCGCCGGTGCTACAGAATGCTGACTTTTCAAAGAAATTTTATCTACACTGCGATGCTAGCAATTTTGGAATTGGTGCTGTTCTCGTCCAGTTATCGGATGACAATGAGGAAAAACCCATCGCGTTTATGTCAAAAAAGCTTAGTAGAGCCCAGAGAAACTATAGCGTTACTGAGCGCGAATGTTTGGCAGTGATCTTAGCTATCGAGAAATTCCGTTGTTACTTGGAACTTCAAGAATTCGAGGTAGTTACAGATCACTCTAGTCTTTGTGGTTAATGCCCAGCAAAACGTTTCCGGCCGACTTGCTCGTTGGATATTTCGATTGCAGCAATATAATTTTTCGTTTTCTCATCGCAAAGGAAAAGATCACGTCGTTCCTGACTTGCTTTCACGTTTAAATGAAGGAGAATTGTCTGCCATTGAAGCTACTCCAGTTATTGATTTAGAGTCGTCAGCTTTTAAAGATCTAGAATATTGTAAATTGCAGGAAAGTTTTAAAGAAAATAAGGATCGCTTTCCAGACATTAAGCTCGTAGATCAGTATATTTACATACGCAGAGAACATGCCTCGGGTAACAAGGAGCAAGAGGAGAAGTCCTGGAAGCTTTGGGTACCAGAAAGCATGAGAACTGAAGTTATTCACCAAGCCCATGATAGTCTCGTTTCCGCGCATGGTGGCATGCAGAAAACTATTGAAAAGCTTCGTCGACATTTGTTTTGGCCCGGTTTAGCAACTCAAGTACGTGAGTACATACGAAATTGTCAGACATGTAAGGAGACCAAAGCTCCAAACTATACCCTCCGACCCCCGATGGGAGCTCAGAGTCCAACATGCCGACCCTTTCAGAGATTATATATAGATTTGCTCGGTCCCTACCCTCGCAGTAAGGATGGTCACATTGGTCTTTTTATTGTATTAGATCATTTCAGCAAGTTTCATTGGTTGCATCCACTGAAAAAGTTTACTTCCGCTAAGATTCAGGAATTTCTTTTGAAGCAAATTTTTCACTCCTTTGGCGTACCCGAAACTATCGTTAGCGATAATGGTACACAATTTAAGGCTAATGACTTTAACCACATTTTCACAGCCTTATACTCTCCACAGAGTAATGCAGCTGAACGTGTGAATCGATCGTTGCTAGCAGCTGACAGATCTTTTATTACGAAGGATCAAACCGAGTGGGACAAACATCTCACCAGTATATCCTGTGCCTTACGTTCAGCCTTGCATCAGTCGTTAGGATGCTCACCCTATAAAGCACTTTTTGGCTTAGATATGATCACCCATGGTTCTGACTATCGATTGCTACGCAGTTTAAATATGTTGAACGAGCCAGTAGCATCTCTAGAAAGGTCAGATCATTTAGCATTACTGCGCAAAGATATTGAAATCAATATACGCAAAGCCTATGAGAGAAACGTCCAACAATATAATCTGCGCTCAAAGCCTGTATCCTTTAAAGTAGGTCAAGAGGTGTACAGACGTAATTTTGCACTCAGCAAATTTACGCAGAACTTTAATGCGAAATTAGGTCCACAATTTTTGAAGTGTAGGATTCGAAAGAAAGTTGGTAACTGTTTTTATATCCTAGAGGATTTGTCTGGAAGAGAAGTTGGTACTTTCCATGCCAAAGACATACGTTACTAATTCCCTCTATTCCTCGGCCTTACGTTTGTCGGATTTTCGGGTTTTGTAATGGTCGAAGAAAATATTTGTTTGAAACCTTAACCGACGTTATTTGTAATCGCCGTCTTGGTTTGCAAATATATCTATCGCATGCGATACAAATATACGTCGTTGCAATTTCAATTCATTATCAACTAAAATAAAATGTAAAAACGTAGTTATTGTTATTATTTGAATATAACAAGTTTCGTTCAGTTTAATTGAGATCATGTGCATAACGCTGTTAACGCAGCTGTTTCGTTTTAAGCGAGCTTAAAGTGCATTAAGCTTTAGCTAAGTATGCTGCAACCCAGAGTTGCTGATCGGCGCAGCTTTAACAGCTGATTTTAAAAAGCAGAGCTTTTACGCCGGAAGGTAGCTCCTGCACCAGGCTTCACTCTCTTCCGTTTGAGTTCTCGCCTCGTGCAGACGCAAAAACATAAATTAAATAAAGATAACATTTTTTCCGCCTGGAGCGTGATCATATTGTTCAGCCGCCTTTGGCTAACAAAGCCACCCTCAATACTGGAATGTTCTGCTGCCCCAGAATCACCGGAAAGAGGTATATTATCGCCGCAGCTGCAGGGAAAACCCTCGCTGTCCAGCGCAGCCCCAGCCGTCACAGGAGA
Organism: Drosophila dunni; assembly: GCA_018152125.1. Lineage (NCBI taxonomy): Eukaryota > Metazoa > Arthropoda > Insecta > Diptera > Drosophilidae > Drosophila > Drosophila dunni. The sequence goes on along the minus strand of JAECXC010000190.1, from coordinate 8,115 downwards.
GCCTCTGTGGTTGCCCAGCAGTCTTTGCTGCCCACAGAATCATCTATTGCTCACAAAGTTCTCCACTGCGACATTTGCTGCTAAGCTTTGCGTCTCACTGCAGCCTCTGCTGCTCGCAGCGACATTTGCTGCCCACTACAGCATCTGCTGCTCGCAAAGACATTGCTGCTAAGCTTTGCTGCCCATAGAAGCCGCTACTGCTCAACGAAGTCTCAACTGGAGCATCTGCTGCTCATCTTGGCTGCCCCAAGAAGTCTCAGCCCGTCTTTGCCTAGGCCTACAGCTGTAGGGAAAACCTTCGCTGACAAGAGCCACATCGCGGACCCTTCTCGCCGCTTTGCCAAGCAAAGCTTCAGCTGCCACTGGGGCTCATGTCAAGCAGATCAGCCTCAGCAGAGCCGCCGCCGTCTCCGTCATTTTTGTGTGTGCTTAAAAATAATACATTATATGTATAAATACATATAATAACTATATATATATATGTATCAAAAAATTAATTTTGTGCTGAAATCGAAAAAAAAACTATTTGTTCATTAAAAAATGGGCGTAGTGAATATTCAAATGTTTTTTTTTCTCAGTGTTTATTTGCACTGCATGTGTAACAAATGTTAAATTTTGATTTCCAAGAGAAAGCCAAAGAGAAAAATTTTGCACACCAACACAATCACCCAACACAAAACACACACAATTAATCAATAATTTTGCACTCAAACACACTCACACAACACGAAACACACACACCACTAACCAATAATCTGGCATGCAAACACAACACCAACAACACAACACACACACACACAGCAGAATTCTCGAAGGCCTTCGTCGATCTTCTGGTGAGTCTATCGAATGCTCACTGTGGCTACAACAAGCGCTGTAAAGCTTATTGCGCAAAAGCTTTATTTAGCCCTTGGCTTGCCATTGTCACAGTGCAGCGTAAATAATTAAATAATAATAGAATTGGTAGTTAATATGTGTTCGCATAAAAGAATGTAAAGTAAAGAAAATGATTGATTACCGTTTGTTTTTTTTGTGCTGAAAGAAATTCATACCTAACGTAAAATATCAAATTATAAAGTTTTGTTGTCACATAAGTGCCGAAAGGGGAACAGCTGTTTGAGAGTTAACAGACTCTGGTCTTAACATAACTGGTATTATTATATGCATCATTACATACATACATCATACGTACATAACATACATAAATAAGTAAAACGAACTACCATAAAATAAATAAAATTAAATTCAATTAAATAAAAATCAAATAAAATTAAAATTAAACAAATAAAATGAAACAAGAATAAAATAAAAATGAAAATGAGAAAAAAATAAATAGCATTAAAATACCTTAAGTATGAACCACACAGCTGAAATACCTTTAAGCATTTATATGACAGTTTTAATATAAAAAAATTCGTTTGCCTGTTAAAAATTAAAAATTTGGTTAAAACCTATATGCACACATTTTTTTTTTTTTATATTATATATTAAAACTGGCTAATTAAATAACATTAAATTTCCAGCGGTAGTAAAAAAAAAAACATTTGAATAAACACTAAAATGAATAAAACAAACTGATACTATGTTCAAAAAGAAACAAAATATAGACTAATTGGTAGCAATGCACATGTCTAAAGAAAAAAAAATTTTTTTTTTATTTAGTTTATCAATAAAAACAAAATTTTCTTCGCCAATAGTAACAAAAAACAAAATGAAAAGCCTATATAATTAAAATTAAATAAATAACAAGCACAAATAGTAACAAGATTTACAATTGAAAGAAAAACAATAAGTAAAAATGAGACATTAAGATAAATTGTTAAAATTAAGAATGAATTTGTTTGAAATTGTTTTGCTATAATATTCTTCGAATATGGAATTGATTAAATTTGAAATTTATACCCGTGATCTTACTGATACAATGATGTTGTAAATTCTGATTTCTGAGGACCTGGAGAATTAATTAAATGTAGAAAATATAGTTTAGGGGATTTTCATAAATTTTTTTCAGCGCAGAAAATCCAGTTGGTTGGGTGGGTACAGAGCGCAATGGGGCTGATCAACACCACAGACCCCCACTTTAGAATGTGACCAACTCTTTATGAAAGAATCTGCAGTTCAATTGGTTATTTTATAATTATGTGTAACGTAACGAATAGTTTATACCCTGTAATTTTCATTTGTTTTTTTGCCAGCGTTATGTATTTAGATTCAGTAGGGACTCTTTAATTAAAATTTGTAGGTAGGCGTAGTGCAGGACATGGTAAAAACCCACCCCACACCGAAAGAGCTAAGGTACCAGAAGGGTCCCGCCCGCCATGCTTCCTGAACTCGACACTGACATTGGTTGTTTAAATGAATAGATCCATATTCCAATGTATGGTTACTACAACCGCCCGTCTCCTAATTAATACAATTAAAAATACCAAAATTAAAAAACAAAAAAAAAAAATAAAAAAAAATAAAAAAAATAATAAAAAAATAAAAAAAAGAAAAAAAAAAAAAAAAAAAAAAAATAAAAAAAAAAAAAAAAAAAAAAATAAAAAAAAAAAAAAATAATAATTCATAATTAAATAATAACCTTAAAATTAAAATTAATATTTTAATTATTAATAATTATAATAATAAAATTATAACCTTTATCTTTTTCATCTTTATAAAAAAAAAAAAATTTTTTATTTTTAAAAATTTTTATAAAATATTAATTTATAAAAAATTAAAACTTTAAAAAAAAAAAATATTTTTTTTGTTTTTTTTTTTAAAAGTTTATAAAAAAAATTTTATTATATCTTTTTTTAATTTTTTAGTTTTTTTGGTTTTTTTTTCTTTTATTTCATTTTCCCTACTTAGCCTAAAAAATTTTTAAATTTTTAATTTATTTCATATTATTCTTTGCGTTTTTCATGCATAAATTTTATACTAAGCTTGGTGTTTTTTTCCCGAAAAAATTTACTCAGCGCATAGGTATCGCGAGCTTTCACTCAATTACATGTGGCAAAAGATCGTACGATTATGCAGTTATTTAAGAGGTCGCTATGTCTGCAAGGGAGAGTGAATGAGTGAAATATTTTGGATAGGTGTTTTGTCTTGTTCTATTTTTCAAAATGCAAGCAATTGAGTGGTCAGCAGCTTTGGACATTGATAACTTTTGATCATTTAAGAAAAGTGATCGGTTCAAACCAGAAAGGTGCAAAGTGGTGCATATAAAATTATTAAAAAAGTGCAGAAACGTGGTATCATCTATAAATTATTTTATACATGTACTTATATATATATATAATTACATACTTCGGTAAATAGTTTATGAAAATGAATGAGTCAATATCAACTGATCTCCATATTTCTGCAAAGATGTAACTGATCTTCTGTCGGGATTAATATTATTTTATTAATTTCCATTTCTTTTAAACATCGCAAAGTGTACCCAAAAAAAATTATGTTAATATGTGTTTTCATGGAATCAACGAGAGATTAGAGAAGAACCCCGACAATCCGCCGAGCTAGATAGAGCATAGCTAGAGGTACACATTTATTCGAAATCTCGCCATGCTTATGAGGTTGGAAAATTCGAATTCCTTTGTGGATAAAGACATTTGTACCACCCCCCCACCAATATCACACTTGCACCATTACAATATTAAAACATCATCTTGGCTAAAAACAACTACTATCGAAATTTTAATTATTTCCCATATTCCACGCGAAATTATAAATACTGCACTATACGACATTATTCCATACCCTGACGAAAACAAAGACATTTTGACCGAAACTATACATGACACTTACTACTTACAGAACAATAAAGCATTCACAGCAACCAATAAAAATCTAGTTATGAACATATGTATTACTGGAATATTAAAGCAAGAAAAACCAGAATGTAGATTTTCAAAATCCCATAAAAACTATGAAATCAAGTATGTAGAACATAACAATTATGTTAACATGGAACTTACCGAAAACTGTACTAAACCAAAATTGAATCAACCGAGAAATTATTATCGAAGGAAACAATATGATAAAAGCTATAAATGGTTCAATCCAATTAGATGAAATTCAAATAACTAATACTATGCTAGATTACACACAAACTGTCTACACACAAACTGTCTACATAAATAATATAATAACCAAACTAGAACCATTGTCATATGTCCAAACTAAAGAAATTATCCAACAACAAACAAAATTGTACAACACATTCCAAATTATAACTATAACAACTTTAACAATTATTTTAATCATACTTATATTATACATTATCTTTAAATATAAAAATATTCCACAAAAAATTATTGTTAATTATAAGAACAAAAAAGAATCAACCCCAAACATACAATCAAATATTCAAAATGATACACAAATTAAAACAGAATTATATCCAAATGTAACTGAAAACGATATCGATGAAATCATAATAGATCCAACACTATATCCGAAATTAACCGCCTGATCACAGTCTCATTTCTTAAGGATGGGAAAGTGACATATGTAGATACATACGTACCCATACCCATACACCACATACACCATACACCACACTTATTATTTATGTTAAAGATTTCTTTCCTACAAAAAACTAATGTAAACACTACCGAAAAATCAAATGGTGACAATAACAATTCTGGCTTCCCACGAATGTATTAAATATCATAAACAATTCGCCAGAATCGTTATTCCCATCATTGGGGTTAAAACTGCTGACGTTACACAAATCCTGGCCGAACTCTCTCAATCTCTTCAAGATCGAGATCTCTCTCTATTTACATAAGAGCCAAAAGCTCAATGAGTCCAAAGTCCAATGTATAAAAGCTCAAAACCGAGGTTTGCTTAACGTCATCAGAATATAGGATAAGTAGTCTAGTTTTGTACTCCGTAGCTTCGAGTTTATTAAATAAAGTTTTATATTTTTTTTATAAACTAATTACCGAAGTATGTAATTATATATCATTTGTCTTTTGGCAATCAAAGCCTGATATTGCCAGCAATTGGTGCGGGCATAATTATTTCTTTGGAGTGCGTTATACGCGCACCATTATTGTCTGTCTTGGATATCTGATGCGGAACCCGATCATGGAGTGCACAGTGACTCTGCCAGCCACTCCAAGGACAGGCTTGTCCCCTTTAAAGTGCCCTTTAATGGAAAAATGAACCGTCTTGTGAAGCCCGTACCATCGATTGAAGCTCCAAGACAATCTAAACGAACCGCCTAAAGTTTGGCAATAACCCTAAACTGGAAAAACTGACAATTGAACTGAAAACTGAAAATTTTGCATATATTGGTGCCACCTGTTAACGTTAAATGATAGAAAGAAACGAAAAGTAATTGAAAAACAAGATTAATTAAAGTTAGTTGAATTGAATTTTGCTTGAAATGTTTGTCTAAAAAAAAAAAACCAAAATTGAAAAAATTATATATTATTATAAAATCAAATGTGTTCTTTGGGCACCGAACCGTTCTGCAATATCGCATGTAGATATAAATAAAACATACTAACCTAACCTGCTAAATCAAACGACACCACCGATGGAAGGCCTTTCAACGTTGGAATTTTGTCATGTAAGTGCATAAAACAATGATTTCAGTGAATCTGAAATACCTGTGGACTTAACCTAAGTCACCTTGCTAATCTTTTCCAATATTGAGTACTAAATTACAAGCGATATTTTTGTACAGATATAAAAAGTAACAAAAAGTAAAAAAAACTAAAATGTAATGAAAACTATTCGAATTAACAGTGCACAAAGACAATTGAACGAAGAAAAAAAATTCTCTTTTTAATCAAAAAAAAAAAAAAAAAAAATTGTAAAAAATTTAGGAAAAATATATAAATATACAAAAAAAAAATGAAACTTATTATGCACCGATAAAACAAAAGAAAATTAAATGCACTAAAGAAAGGAAACAAAAATATGTAGAAATTAGAAAGAACATAAAACAAACATTTCAAGATACATTCATTTTCCTGAAAAAAAATTATTATAAAGCTTTGTCAAAGTAAACAACTATTCAGTGCACTTGAATTAAATCTATTGTAAACTTTTCGGAAAAAAAAATTGAATAAGAATTAATGTCATAAACTAAAAACAAAACTTATATGTATGTATAAATAATTACCGTTGATATATATCGAAAACAAAAACGAAACAACACAATGAATTCTTAAGAAAAAAAAATGTAATCTGAAAGAAATATGTCAACTAAAAAACACACTGTCGATCAACGATGATAACGCTATAGAATTCACTTTCGAAGGCTCCCTTGTTTCTGATTTAAAATTAGTAATAAATTCAAGATTATAATGTTTTACAAATCATTCTGTCTTTATTCTGTTCTGCGATGAATTGTATGATGTGTTAGATTTTTACGTTCCTGTGACTTGTTAACGTGATGGGGTAGAAAGCCTTTCTCTTTGGGGATCTTTCTCAACTGTCTTGGAAAGATCATGGTTGGGTAGGGTAGAGAATGCGAGTGTCAACTGACACCATAGACCTCGCCTCTTTTAGCAATAGGATGGGTTTTCCTTTTTTTTTTTTTGTTTGTGTTGCCATGGTGATTTTTGCCATGTTTGGGAGTAGAGCTCCTCTTTTACTTTTGTAGGGATCCTAACTTAAACTTTATGTACCAAGGACGAGAAGTAGCAACGAACCCCCCCGCACTCCCGAATGAGCTAGGGAACCAGAGGATCCTGCCCCGCTACCGCTCCCGCCCGAACCTCGGACGATGTTGGTTTATTGTACATCTTGAACGTCATTCAAAATATAATGGTCGAAGGTTTCAATGCCTCTCCCCCCCAAAAAAAAAAATAAGGAATACATTACGCTATCAATAATGAATTAAATGAAACAAATCAATTCCGATTAGAACATCAAAAAAAGAAAAAAAAAAACCAACCCGGATTATATTTTTTTGGGAGTTTATTAAAATTGTAAAAAAAGGAAAGTAAAAATTTGATTTTTACCAGTACAATTAAGCATGTCATCCAAACTAAACACGAAGACCCAATCCAAAAGCGTCCATTCAAGTATGCGTAAACATTCGACGAAGAAGTCGAAAAAACAAATCAAAGAAATGATTGAACAAGGTATAATCCGTAAATCAAAAATCACCTTATTGCTCACCAATTTGGATTGTGCCAAAGAAACGTGACGCATCAGGTAAAGAAAATTCCGTATAGTTATTGACTATCGAAACTTAAATGAAATAACAATCGATGATAAATATCCTATCCCAGTCATGGATGATATACTAGACAAACTTGGAAAATGTTAGTATTTTACCACAATTGACTTAGCGTAAGGATTTCATCAGATACAAATGGACCCACAAAGTATACCAAAAACAAGCTTTTTCAACTAAAAATTGACATTTGTCAAATACACTCGAATGCCTTTTGGATTGAAAAACACCCCAGCAACATTTCAATTGTAGAACAATCTAATAGAAGATCTAATTTACAAAGATTGTTTAGTATACATGGATGATATAATAGTGTATTCCACTTCATTGGAAGAACATTTATTATCATTAAAAAGGGTATTTACAAAACTGCGCGAAGCTAATCTAAAATTGCAATTAGATAAATGCGAATTCATGAAAAAGGAAACCGAATTCCTAGGACACATAATAACAACAGAAGGAATAAAACCAAACCCAACTAAAATCTCTGCCATACAACATTTTCCAATACCAAAAACACCCAAAAGAAATAAAATCGTTTTTCTTTCTGGTTATTACAGAAAATTCATTCACAATTTTGCCACAGTTGTAAAGCCAATGACTTTTAAATTAAAAGAAAGGTGCAACTATAAATATAAAAGAACCAAATTACATTTCTGCTTTTAAAAAATTAAAAGTACTTATAACATCCGATCGAATATTAGTTTATCCGAATTTCGAAAAACCATTTTGTCTTACAACTGATGCCAGTAACATAGCCATCGGAGCTGTTCTGTCTCAAAATCAAAAACTCAATTTGTTTCCGCAAGTAGAACCCTAAACGAACATGAAATTAATTATACAGCAAATGAAAAGGAACTTTAAGCCATCGTTTGGGCAACCAAATACTTTCGATCTTATCCAACGGTAGAAAATTCGGAGATTCTCAGTGACCA